>JAFBJT010109958.1:67758-83148 GCA_016785325.1 Chascanopsetta lugubris
TCTCTCTCTCTCTCTCTCTCTCTCTCTCTCTCTCTTTCTCTCTCTCTCCTTCTCTCTCTCCAATCTTGTCCTCTGCTTAGTAAAAACAGAATCAATCTTGGAAAGAGAATACCACCTCTCCATCTCCTCCTCCTCCTCCTCACCCTGCCTGCAGTGGCTTTACGGATGTACACCACTTCTTTCTTTCTCTCTTTGTTTCTTAGAAAGCTCCTCTCTCTCTTTCTTTCTCTCTCTTTCTTTCTCTCTCTCTTTTTCTATCTCTCTCTCTCTCTCTTGTTGCTTTCTCTTCCTTTTTTTAAAATTCGAATGCATTTTCTTCTTTATCCCTTCTTTTTTTACTCTGGTTGACTCTCCTGCACTTGGCACAGCTTCCGCCTGGCTGGGTTTCTCTCATCTTTTCTCTCCATCTTTATCTTTTCTTTTTTTTTTCTCTCTCTCCTCGGGGTGAAAAGCTACAGGTGTGACACTTTAGCCTTTTATTTTGAAGGGGACCAGACAAAGAGAATAGAGGAGGAGAGGAAAACCTGCCCTCGGCTCCACAGTCACCACAGATCCAGGTATTCTGCCGCTTCCTTCACCACCACTACATCTTCTCGTCTCTCTTCGTCCTTTCACAAATTTTCTAAGCACGGTGCCATTTTCCTTTCCCTCCCGTTGATTGATGGATCCTGCCTCTTTGCTGAGACACCATCATTTCATCACATTCTCTGTTTCCTCTCAGGCTCTTTAGCTCTGGGCTTATTTATTTATTCATTAAATCTCTCTTGCTGTTCCATTCATCATTTAGCAGCCTGCAACTCTTGCACCACCACAACCTCTCTGGCTAATATTTGTCGTTCTGCACTTTATTATTATTATTATTTTTGTTTTCCCCTCCATCACCTCTTCCCCCTGTACATGTGCTCATGCTCTGCTGCTGCTGCTGCTGCTGCTGCTGCTGCTGCTGCACACTTTTTCTGCATGGGAGGAAAAGGAGGCTCTAATTGCTAATAAGGGCAGGAGAAGGCAGGAAGCCGAGGTTCTGGAGCAGGTGGTGGGCGTGGTGTTGACATGGCACAAGGAGGTCTAGTTGACATGACAACCATGGGGATGGAGGGGTATGGTGGTATATAGGGTTAGTTGCCGGGGAGATGGAGATGTAAGGGGGAGGCAGGGGGACATATGGACAAGGAAGAATATATATATGGAAACAGTTTGGGAGTTTTTTCCATGAATTAACGTGTTTGTCTTTCTCTGGTCCACTCCTCCACCCCTCCCTCCATCACGTCACACCTCCACCGCTCCCATGTTCCATTAATCCAACCTCCACCACCGCTCCCTCCATCCCCCTCCTCCTCCTCCTCCTCCTCCTCCTCCTCCCTCATCCCCCCACGTTCAAGGTCTCCTCCACTGACACTCATCATCATCCTCCTCCTTCCTCCTCTCTCTTCCGTCCTCCAGGCATCATGTCCACCCCGATCTCCCCTCCCCCCTCGCTCTCCCCGTTGACTCTGGCCTCCCCGACGTCAGCGCCGTCCCCCGGCGCCTCCCCTCTGCCCCCGCCCCTCTCCCCTCCGCCCCGAGTGCCCGTCTTCCAGAGGAAGGGGGCGCTCAAGCACAAGAGGATCGTGGAGGTGAAAGACCACCAGTTCACGGCCCGCTTCTTCAAACAGCCCACCTTCTGCAGCCACTGCACTGACTTCATCTGGTAACACACACACATACACACACACACACACACACACACACATGCTTACTGACACACACACACAAACACACACACACACACACACACATGGCTGCACGTTTACACCCCGGCATCTTAGAAACCGCCTCCTCAGACATCCCACCTCCTCCATCTGACTCCTCCTGCAGAACCATCCCACACTCCACTGACCTGATGTGATCACGTAACCTCAGCTCCACACAGGCGGCCCACACGCTGCAGGGACGACCCGATAGGAACTTAATATGCACACGCACAGTCAGGGTTTCACTTTAGGAGATAGACTTAGAGCAAACATGCCCACACACACACACAGAGGCAGGAGGAATCCTTTTAATAGAGGCTGACTCTCACACGGGACAGGGAAAAGTAGGAGTGGCTAATATTATCTCTTAATATGTTGCATGAGCTCCTTTAAGTCTTTATATGTCAAGCCTCAACTTCTCGCTTGTTATGCAGATCCTCAAAGTTTCAAGTTTGTGTTTATCACGGGAGTCTGTGGGGATTGACTCACTTTTGGTGGCAGCCTCAAGTGGTCACCTTGTGAAGCGCAAGTTCTTTCACCTCCCAGTTTTCCTCATCCATCAGCCCCAGATGTTGCAGTTTCAGTTTGTGGACCATAAAATGTGATTTCAAAATGGAGTAGAGGAACATAAACTGTAAAATACTCCAGTGCTCCAGAAGTGAGGCCCGGAACATTGACGTGTGTTGGGATGGTAACTCTTGACTTTCTGTGAATCGACCTTTTCGTGAAGGATGTTTTGAAATGAGGTCCACGCTCAACACAAGCTCCTGAGACTTGAATTTACCCACATGAATTATAAAACACTTAAGTAAACGGCCAATTTGTGAAATGTGATGCTCTTAAAAAAAAGGACGTCTCTAACAAGTAGTTCAGTGAGAATACAGCCTGTTGTCATGGCACCGTTTTAATGTTGGTGATGATGAACTCATGCAAAAAAATCCCATTGACTTCTGCTGAGGGAACCATTGCCATGGAAACAGCTGGGTGGTGAACATGATACCTGTGAACACACAACACATGACCACCGGGACAAACATGACTACATTGTACAGACGTGCGCAACACTGTGCACGGAGAGTCCAGATACGACCGTCGCTATGGGAACATTGATGATGGGCAGTGACGGAGTTCCTGGGTCCGACTGACGAGGTCACACACAGTTCATGTGGCACCAGGTCGTGGTTCTGAAAGCTGGCAGCCTCTCGTCAGGGTGAAGTGGCTCTAAAGGTTTATGAACAGGGTAGGAGGGCTCAGTTAAACTCTTACCTGACCACCATGGGGTCCTTAAGATCCTAATTGGAAGGGTAAGGCCTCCCGGACCAGGAGCAAGGCTGTTTATTATTATTTTATTAGGTCCTAAAAGGATAACACTATAAATTCACAATGATATTATTTGTCTTTGATGCTGACTTGACACATATTGATAGATGAATGAGACATAAAAATAAACACGGGAACTTCCTCTGAGAAACAGTGGGAGGGAGAGTGAATGAAGCCAAAACCAAGAAACAGAGATACGAGTTCATGTGATGTCACAGTTTCTCAAAACTAAACGCAGCCTCCTCTGTTTTCACATTCTTACTCGCAGGTATTTAAAGATTTACACAAAAGGAGATTCAGGCATGGAGTCAGCTTTAGTGTGTGTTTGTGTGTGTGTGTATGCTTGTGTGTGTGTGTGTGTGTGTGTGTGTGTGTGCGCGCACTGGGACATATGGTGGGGTTGTATGGTGGATGCAGGGCGCTGTGTGTGCCAGCAGCCTCTGGGTAGCTTTCAGGACATTTCTCCAAGTGGCTGCCGTCTTGGCTGCGGCGCTGGTGATGGTAGTGGTGATGGTGGCGCTGGTGGCGATGGTGGTGGAGGTGGTGGAGGTGATGGTGGCGATGGTGGCGGTTTGTCGCATGGCGTCTCGTTCAGGGTGGAAACTCGCTCTCTTTCCGGCAGGAAGTGGGAGCAGTAGTTCGCAACCTGCTGGTGAGGAGGCGCCTGCAGGGACGAGCAGATTAACTAAAGGCTGTGAAAAGATTATTCTAATTTTGAAATGTAAATATCTTATTTATAAAGTGGCTTAGATTTTAGGCTCTGGTATCAAATGACTAAAACAGGGAGCAGATGTCTGGTGGATTCGACAGCCTGTTCAAAGCGTCTGCGCGTAGGATTCAGCGACATCTAGTGGAGACGTTGCAGCGTTTGAAGAGCCGCTGTAAAAGCAGGAGGAGGCGGCCTCAGTGAGGAGAACCTGCTCTCATGGATGTATCATAATAATGGGAAACAGGAAGAGCACCAAGCTTTGAAGGAAAATAGGAACTAGTGGTCAAACAGTGGTACTGCACCTTATGTTGTTAAGAGTATGAAATCACCTGAGTGTCCATGTTTTATTGCCCCTGCTATTCACATTGGGATGAGGGTGGCAAATGTATGGCCCGCGGCCCAGAACCGGCCCGCCGAAGGGTCCAATCCGGCCCATAGCATGATTTTTAAAAAGTGTACTTGGTTTGAATTATGATATTTGACATTTTCATTAGATCCACAACTGTAATCGTAAACATTTGGAGTTGTTATTGTTTATAGGACGTCATGCTCTGATTTTACTGGTCTTTTTACTGGCCGATCAAATTTGGCCCCATGTGGCCCCTGAACTAGATAAACCTAAACACACGTGGAGCTTTGATAGAAACCGAGTGCTGCCATTGGTTCTCCTCCATGCTTGGGGGAATGGAGGGACGAGGTGAGGGCCAATAAAATGTAACATGCTGATTAATCATCGTCACTAAATGTGACACACTGTTCCTTTAAATATCTTCACGTGTTCGACAAGAATGAGTTTAAGTGACATCATTAATGATGTTTGTTGTTCTTTATGTCCAACTCATTTTTTTAACCATTATCTTAAATGTATTTATAATTCTACATATTGCAAAGTGTTTGGTTTCTAGTTTTATTCTGATATGTTCTTTGCCAACTTCTTTATTTTTTTTTTTTTACATTTAATTGAACATCTTCAAAGCGCCATCACATTCATCTTGCAGTTATTCCCTTAGCTGAGATTCCCTGTGATTTCCGGCCAGCAGACAGCACTGTCACTGCTCTCCTCCAGCTAAACCCGGCTCTCTGACGCCCTCTGCTGGTCACAGCGGCAGACTTCTCCCTGTGCGCTCTGCTGCAGTCAGGAGACCTGTGCTGAATGCTGATCAAGGAGCAGATTACCCTCAGCCACCCCATCCTTTAATTATGACTCAGACAGATGGTGAGCTCATTGTAGATCAGTGATTATGGTCAGTTTCCTGTATGAACCCCTGGGCCTCTGATTGTGGAGGAGCTCGCCGCTGTGTCTTGTTCCTCGGCCTTCCTCTAAACCTCCTAATCAAAACTTGATTCACAGCAGGCAGGCCGCTGAGTGGACTCTTTAGCCAATCAATGACTTTAATTATTCAATTAAAGCTCTAAGGAGACACTGGAAAGTAGCCAACACCGCAGTTCTGGAGCAGAGGAGGTGTGTGTGTGTGTAGTTGTGTGTGTGTGTGTGTGTGTGTGTTAGAGAGAGAGACAATAACTGACTCTGCTCTGCCTCGCCTGCATGGTCCAAAAGTACAAATACACATTCTATGCCATATGATGATCATGCTGTGTGTGTATGTGCAACAGAGCCAGTGGTGACACAATGTGTGTGTGTGTGTGTGTGTGTGTGTGTGTGTGTGTGTGTGTGTGTGTGTGTGTGTGTTTGAGCGAGACAATAATTGACTCTTCTCTACCTCACCTGCAGAGGTACAAATGTATGTATGTGTGTAACAGAGCCAGTGGTGATGGAGTGTGTATGTGTGTGTGTGTGCGTGTGTGTTTGTGTGTGTGTGTGTGTGTGTGTGTGTGTGTGTGTGTGTGTGTGTGTGTGTGTGTGAGATGCAGCGTGGAATAACTCAGAGGCACTATCTGTTCTCTGGCAGCATTATCTAAACACTGCGGGCTCCGAGTCTCAGAGGCAAAACATTTCATCTCAAAGTGAAGTCGAGAGGATTGTTTCTTAAGTGTGTGTCTCTAACAATTACACATGTGTCTCTCTCACTCAGGGGCATCGGCAAACAGGGCTTCCAGTGTCAAGGTAGAGATAAAGCTGCGCTTATTGTCTCCTCTTACACTATTTAATCTTTTCTCTATCGTGTGACAAATTAATTTCTGAGGCTCTTTCCCTCTCTCCCTCTTTCCCTCTTTCTCTGTGTGTGTGTGTGTGTTTGTGTGTGCGTATGTGTGTGTATGTGTGTGTGTGTTTTCTTAAGTGTGCAGTTTCGTGGTCCACAAACGATGTCACGAGTTTGTGACCTTCACGTGTCCGGGCTCGGTGGCGGCCCCCAGGCCCGATGTGAGCACATGTGTCGGCGGATCGGTCGGAGCTGCTCCGTCTCGGCCGTCATCCTGTTTAACTGCTCACTTGTTGTGCGTGACTCATCTCGTCTGCGCATACATCCTGCCTGCGCATCCGCGTGACGTCTGTGATCGTGTCATGTTTACTTCGACAGGGCCTCAGAAGAGATGCAGCGGGGGGGGGGGGGGGTGGGGGGGCTTCGGTCTATCTCAGGCAGATTTGTCTGTATTTCTTTCTTTTGAATCTGCCTGCCAAGATAAAGTCAGACATGGGGTCAAAGGGGTCATGCGTGCGTGCGTGCGTGTGTGTGTGTGTGTGTGTGTGTGTGTGTGTGTGTGTGTGTGTGTGTGTGTGTGTGTGTGTGTGTGTGTGTGTGACGTTCTCGAAACAGGGTGACGGTGTTTTTAAATAGCGGCTCAGAGGAGAGAAAACACTTTAGGGAGAGGAGGAGGAGGGAGGAGGAAGAAGAGGAGGAGGAGGAGGAGGAGGGGGTGAGGTGGGGTGGGGGGGGGTCTGATGAGCTGAAGAGAGATAAAAATGATTCATTCCTCTGTGCACTGAATACACACTCTCTCTCTCTCTCTCCCCCCTCTCTCTCTCTCTCTCTCTCTCTCTCTCTCCCTCCCTCTCTCTCTCTCTCTCTCTCTCTCTCTCTCTCTCAGCCATGCTGAGATGCACTCTCATTTATATGTCCTCTCCCAGTGGAGAAATCTAATTGGCTTGTCCATAAATACCCCACTCTACATTTCCCCACTAATCATACACTGTGTGTATGCATGTGTCTGTACGTATGTCTGTATGTGTGTGTGTGTGTGTGTGTTCTCCATGGTCATTGCATGTACACGTGTGTGTCCTCTCAGTGCATATTTGTTTTGTTTCATCTCAGGACCTGAAGAGTCGACACACGTTCAAGATCCAAACCTACTCCAGTCCAACCTTCTGTGATCACTGCGGCTCGCTGCTCTACGGCCTCATACACCAGGGCATGAAATGTGCCTGTGAGTTCCATCTCACACACACACACACACACACACACACACACACACACACACACACACACACACACACACACACACACAGAGTTACATGTGCGTGTGCACAACTATTCATCATGCGATGGGGATAAAGATCTGCTCTGACAGGTTTATTATATGGATTCACCAAACACAACTCAGTCTGCTGATAAAGTCTGTCGCCACTTGACCTGGATTTTTTTTTTTTTTTTTCATTTTTAAAGGTGCAGTGTATAAGATTTGGTGACATCTAGGGGTGAAGTTGCATGTTGCATCCAACACCTCACCCTTATCCTTTCGTGCATGGAGGAGAACTGACTCGACTGACTCAAATGATCTTTAGTGCATCCACTTTTAATACTGTAAAAACATGCCCCCCGTGTGTAAATATACATTAATGTGCTCGCTTTAGGGTAATGGAAGAAAATAAAACATTTATGTGGTAATAAATGCATTCAAAGGTCAGCACATGATTGTTTTGTAATATTTTTAGAAGCGACAAACAAAAGGCCGAAATCGTACACACTGCACCTTTTAGAGTTTATCTGGGTATTCTTTGTCTTTATATCCTGAGGTTGTGACATGAACGTCCACCGGCGCTGTGAGACCAGTGTCCCCAGCCTGTGTGGTCAGGACCACACGGAGAAGAGGGGGAGGATCCACCTGACGGTCAGAGGGGAGAAGGAGGACGTCTATGTCACAGGTGGAAGACGATTTCTTTTTTTAGCTTTTAAATTAGAAAGGAAAACACATCACACGTATAATGAAGGATGTCGCTGTCTATCCTCTCCATTACTCCTCTCTCTCTCTCTCTCTCTCTCTCTCTCTCTCTCTCTCTCTCTCTCTCTCTCTCTCTCTCTCTCTCTCTCTCTCTCTCTCTCTCTCTCCCTCTCTCCAGTGCAAGAGGCTCGCAACCTGATGCCCATGGACCCTAATGGCCTGTCAGACCCTTATGTTAAACTGAAATTGATTCCGGACCCAAAGAGCCACAGCAAACAGAAGACCAAGACCATCCGCTCCACGCTCAATCCCGTGTGGAATGAGAGTTTCACTTTGTGAGTGTGTCCGTGTTCACTTTGATCCAAGGTCGGGGAAGTTTGCGAGAGGTCTGAGAGGGAACGAGAAACAAAGTGAAATGTTCCCGAGGCTGAGATTAGAGGCGGAGCCACCGTGACCCTGAGAGATAAAGAGGAGAGCAGAGGGCGGGAAGTAAAAACAGGTTATTTAGAGCAGATCGTGATTTATGACTTCATGAAGCTCATGGCACAACAGTGTTTGGTTCCATGCTGCAGATTTAAAGGTCCATTGTGTAAGATTTGGGTGAAACTGTCCCCATTTCAGCGGGCGGAAATCGAGTCCAAAATAATTGCGATGCCATTTCTACGAGTATGTAATCATCTGAAAATACAAATAGGCGTTTTCATATTGTTGGAATTTGCCCTTTAAATCCACATCAACAGAAGCCACCATGTTGCACCACCATGTTTTCACAGTGGCCCAGAGTTGACAATTTCGTTTTGCTTACATGTAAAACAAAATTCATCGGTGGGTGGATTGGCTGGGAATTGAACCCGTGACCTCATGTTTTCATTAATAAATCAATTTACTCGATCGTAATGGCTGAGTTTAAGCTGTGGCAGTGTCTGCATCCATTTTCAGGCACATGTTGCTATCGTTAAAGAGGGCGGGGTCTCACCTGTCGGTTCTGATTGGATAAGAGGACTTGAATACTATGAGTCCAAATAGACGTGTATGAAATCCTGCCACCGCAAATGAGACACGTAGACATGTAACGCTGACGCCCACTTCTGTGCTCTGGTCTGTAGCTCGGTCCGCGGTCACCAGTGGGACAGACGACTGTCTGTGGAGGTGTGGGACTGGGACCGCACGTCCAGGAACGACTTCATGGGGGCGCTGTCGTTCGGCGTGAGCGAGATCTTCCGCCGTCCCATCAGCGGCTGGTTCAAGCTGCTGGCTCAGGATGAGGGAGAGTACTACAACATCCCCGTGCCCGACCCCGCCACGCTGTGCTGGGATGGATCCAAACATCAATGTCCTGTTTCCCCCCCGTAGGAGCCTCAGCCAGATGCCAGCGCGGCCCCCCTGCCGCAGGGCATGATGCCCGCCCCGCTCTCTGAGTCCCTGCCCGCGGCCCTGACCCCCGGCCCCGCCTCGCCCTGTCCGCCCGTCCACACCCCCGTCCCCAGTGCCATCAAAGTGGGCATCCAGGACTTCAACTTCCTCATGGTGCTGGGCAAGGGCAGCTTTGGGAAGGTAAACACAGGCGGGGGGACGGGGGGACGAGGGGGACGGGGGGGACGGGGGGGACGGGGGGGGCGGGGGGTGGTGGCGGAAATGTCAGCGTCTCCACGCACAATTAGCAGCTCCGGTCCAACAGCTGTGAGTGATCTCACCCAGGTCGTCGGTTCCCTCGCTCGAGCCGAATAAACAAAGATTATTCTCGGCCTTAAATGACTTCCTCTATCGATGGACTTGACCTTTCAATTGGCATTTCGCTCAGCGGCTCCTCCTCGACGCAGCAAAGCAGGAAAAACTCTTCCCCCTCTCGCCGGACATGCTCATTGTCTCCCTCCTCCTCCTCCTCCTCCTCCTCCTCCTCCTCCTCCTGCCAAATTATTCATTTAACCCTTCACTTCCTCTGCGCCGTCAGCAGACGGGGGAGCGGCAGCCATCTGCCTCCCGACGTGCAGACGCTCCTTCTGGAGGTGTTTCACTTCAAGGGAGCCTCTGCTCTCCATTTCCCTTTGAATTCCCCTGAAGATGAGCCATAATGAAGCGAGCGGAGGGTTCGCAGTCCTTCTTCCTCCTTCTGAAATCCCCCCGTGCTGTTTCGTAACTGTCAGAGGAGCGTCTGCAGAGGACAGGAGAAATAGAGTCCACTCTTATGTAAGATGTGTGTGTGTGAGTGAGAGAGAGAGAGAGAGTAAAAAAAAACAACAACAACTAAAGATGGGATGAAGGAGAGGCAGACCCCGGGGCGGCTGAAGGACAGACAGGGAGATGAAGAGAAGCTCGGTCCAACCGCAGGAAGTGACAACATGACCGAGATGTGAGGAGGAGGGAGAGAAAAGTAGCAGACCGCTCCGAAGTTTCAGATTTTCACTGAGCTTCTTGGCTCAAGTCCCGATCGACCGGCGGCTTATCTGGTGTTTACCATCGACTGTATCTAAAGATATCTGAGAGGACGTAAGCGCCGGTGATGTCGTAGGTTTGTGCAGAGCGCTGATGTAGTGGGCGGCTCCCTCGTCGCCATCCCGCCCTGACTCCTCCCACTGAAATGTGGGAGGAGTCAGAGGCGGAGCACAGGTAGAGCTGCGGTGGGCCCATGGCGCTGTAATGCACAATGTCAAACCTTGATTGAAAGTGTGATCGATTTGCCTTGAACAAGGTGAGCTCCTCCCCCTGCACGGGCCACACTGGCTGCGTGAGCACCACTGAACAGCACAGCTGCGTGTTCAGGGCTGAAGCAGCACAATGGTTCCTCAAATAAACACCGAGGTACAAAGCCCCACAACTTCGTTAATCGACAACAAATACATGGATTTGGTAAACAAACGCAGGAAGTGACAGTTTGACTTAATTCTCATCATTTTGACTTAATTCTTGAACTTCGTGATGATAAAAAAAATAATGATAATAATAATAATAATTATCTTCATCAATAAATAATTCTCATCTTAATTTCACATCTATAGCTCCTATACTCTGATGAATTACACTCTCAGTTCTGCAGACACATGAATGTGAGTGTGAGTGGTTGTTTGTCTCCATGTTACCAATGGGATGTGCTGGTGAACTGCCCAGACTGAACCTCACCCTCCATCCAGTATCGACTGGGATCGGTTCCCCCGTTGCCCCAGAACCCTGATAAGAGG
Organism: Chascanopsetta lugubris; assembly: GCA_016785325.1. Classification (NCBI taxonomy): domain Eukaryota; kingdom Metazoa; phylum Chordata; class Actinopteri; order Pleuronectiformes; family Bothidae; genus Chascanopsetta; species Chascanopsetta lugubris. Next base: position 78,753 of record JAFBJT010109958.1, read on the forward strand.
TGGACAGACAGAGTAATGAAGGGATGGATGGATGGATGGATGGATGGATGGATGGATGGATGGATGGATGGATGGATGGATGGATGGATGGATTATGAAGGACCAGTCCTGTTTTCAGGTCGGAACCACAGGGAAGGGCAGAGCACACATGGGCACAGAGGGTGGTAAGATTTCTCTCAGGCACTGGCAGTTCATCAATAGGCCTGCACACACACACACACACACACACACACACACACACACACACACACACACATATTCAGCACACTCACACATGCTCACACACGGAGGAGACGCACACGCTCAGCCCCCCTCACCTTCGGTGCAGCCATATTGATTCCCGACAAATGAAGCCGTGTAATTTTCTCCTCCAGCCGCCACACTTCCAAAATACGATGAGATCCTTTATCTCCAGCCGCCGCCGCCGCCGCCGCCCAGCGTTCACGGCACGAGGCCGCGGGTCAGACACAGCGTTTTCCACAAAAGATCCGCAGTCAGCACTTTTCCGTATCTGTCCCACTGAACCCCAGGTCATGTGACTCGGTCACAGTGTGAAAACTGATAGCATCGTTCCAGCTCTCAGAGCTCCACACCTACACACACACACACACACACACACACACACACACACACACACCGGCCTGGATCACACGGGGGGGGGGTGAAAACTATCTGACAACAGCTTCATGTTGTCACTCCTGACGTAAACGTGGGTCGAGATCTTTGAAATGCTGTTTCGTAGTTTTGATTTTCACTGGATGGAACCAACACCATCTGTCAAATTGGTGTCCAATCCCTTTATTATCCAATGAAGGGAGAAGTATACCAGGAACATTGTGTTAATCAACCAACCAAAGCCGCTGTGGCTGTAGATGAGCTATCTTCTCTCCAGAGGGTCATGGGTTCGCCTCCCAATTTTCTCCGCTATCCTGTTTTCTATGAAAGAAAGCAAACATATCCTGATGAATCAAGGGTAACGGAGCAGAGAAAAGGTTGACCTTGCATGCGTGAGGTACTGGGCTCGAATCCCAGACCCTCCATCTTCTCCGTGATGTGCTGTGGGACTGATACAGGATCATCTCGTCTCATCCCATGAATTCATGATCGGCTACACCAATACGTATGTATGGTGAACGACCCCACGACCTCATGTTCGGGCCTGTGACTGAGAGAAGCCGCTCGCAAACTCATTGACCCTGAGACGTGGGACCTGGAAGTGTTCGCACGCTAACTTCAGTCCCACCGAGCCACATCCGAAAAATGTTGTTTCCCAGCCGCTGCTCTCGTCTCTGTTTCCTCTGGTCTATAAATAAACTTGTAGTTTATTCATGGACGGCAGAGACGATACAGTTTGACTCTTCTTCTCCTCCTCCTCCTCCTCCTCCTCCTCCTCCTCCTCCTCCTCCTCCTCAGGTGCTGCTGGCGGAGGAGCGAGGCAGCGAGCGCCTGTTCGCCGTCAAAGTGCTGAAGAAAGACGTCCTCTTCCAGGACGAGGACACGGAGAGCGCCCTGGTGGAGCGGCGGGTGCTGGCGCTGTCGTCCCGCCCTCACTTCCTCACATCGCTCTACTGCGCCTTCCAGAGCGAGGTGTGTGTGTGTGTGTGTGTGTGTGTGTGTGTGTGTTTCAGGGTCAGTCTCAAATGAACCACATAACTTTCATTAAATCCTCCATAAACCCGTCTGACATTTGCTCTGCCTTGGTTCCTCCCAGGACGTGTTTGAGTCCAGGTTGGCTGAGAATGTCGATTATTAAATGAAATAATTAGCTTGCTTTCTTTAACGAGGTCCCGGGTCCTGGCGGAGGGGGTTTTAACAGATTGCTTTTTAATTTGGACAAGAGGTCATTATGCTTGAAGTGTCTCTCTATGTGTGTGTGTGTGTGTGTGTGGTTTCCGCAGGACCGCCTGTATTACGTAATGGAGTATGTCAACGGAGGCGACCTGATGTTTCACATTCAGATAGTGGGCAAGTTCAAAGAGGCGCACGCAGCGTATGTGACTGGAAACGCTCTTTTCTTCTTCTTTACCTTTAATCACAGTCGCACGTCGGCCGCCGCTCATTTCCTCTCTGTTCTCATCCAAGCCTCTGTTCCCCTCGTCTCCAGCCTTTCCTCATTATTCTCCGCCGTTCATGAAAAGTCATCAACTCACAAGCACAGAGGGGCCCTCTTCTCTTTCTCCTCCTCCTCCTCCTCCTCCTCCGTCTCATCTTTTCATCTCAATCCTCCTCCTCCGGCTGTTCATCTAATCAATAATCTTTGATCAATCACATAAAACTAATTTTTTGCTCTGATGCTCTTTCCTTGTTCGCGTCCCTTTCTCCATTTTCACTCGAGTCTTTCATCTCCTCGGGTTGCCGTGCCTTTCATCACCCTCTCTCTCTCTCTCTCTCTCTCTCACTTGTCTTGTCATCATCCTCTTTTTGAATCTGTGGAAAACTAAAAGCAGCCAGTATTGAGCACCACCCCCCCCCCCTCCCCTCCCCCCCCCCCCCCCCCCCCGTCCCCCTCCCCCCTCCTCTCCCTGCAGGTTCTATGCAGCAGAGATAGCAGTGGGCCTCTTCTTCCTCCACAGCAAAGGAGTCATCTACAGGTAAAGAGGCCTGGTGCTGCTGCTGCTCCTCATCCAACATGGCCTGGACCTGCGCCGCCGCCGCCGCCGCCGCCGCTGCTCCCGCTCACATTCATCATGTCTCTTTTAGCTAATGACTGTTGTAAAGGTGTTATCTATCAAAGTGATTCATACCAGTGCCATCAATCTCTCTCCGTCTCTCTCTCTCTCTCTCTCTCTCTCTCTCTCTCTCTCGCTCTCAGGGACCTGAAGCTGGATAACGTGCTGCTGGACAGCGAGGGCCACATAAAGATCGCTGACTTCGGCATGTGCAGGGAGGGCATGTTCGAGGGCGACACCACTCGCACCTTCTGCGGCACCCCTGATTACATCGCCCCCGAGGTGACGCTGACACCTGCTGAACCCCCCCCCCCCCCCCCCCCCCCCCCCCCCCCCCCCCTCCCCCCCCTTTTCCCCCCCCCCGGTTTTTTTTTCCGCGCCCCCTCCACACAGTTTTCCTCCGGTTTCGACCCCTCGTTGTTTGCTTGACCTGTTTCCACGGCGACGTGAGACTGTACACGCCGCGGCAGCGCCCGTCTGCTCCTTCCTGCCTGACCTTGTCAGCGTTTTTTTTGAATAATTCACTTCACATAATTCAGTTTTCACAGTGTGTGTGTGTGTGTGTGTGTGTGTGTGTGTGTGTGTGTGTGTGTGTGTGTGCGTGCTCAGAACCCTCACTGTCCTTCATAAAACCTGTATGATCACATTTTTCCTCTTCTTTTCTACATGTTTTTTTCTTTTTAAAGGTGCAGTGTGTAGAATTTAGTGACATATTGTGGTGAAGTTGAATACTGCAGCGAGCAAGTATCACTTTTCACTTCATCACTCCCCACAGGTGTTTTTCTTTCCACTTAGTGATGATGACCATAATTTAAGGTGGGATTTGTTTTTGCAGCTGAACACTCATCATCGTGTTGAGGATAATTATTTTACATTCCTAGACCACCCTAAAAAAAACAATCACATGAATATAAAATGGACCTTTAAAGGTGCAGTGTGCAAGATTTCAGGCATTTTTTTCTCACTTCCATCTATAGAAAGAGAATTACAAAAAAAATGATATAGACAAATTGTGTAGACAAATATTACTGCACCTTGTTTTAAATGGACGTTATGGTCATTATGACCAGACACCCATCATCCAGCAGGTCTGTGGTTCCATCCCAGCTCTTCATGCTGTGAAGTGTCCATTGGGTGAGATATTGGGTGTGTGTGATTGCGTTATTGAAAGAAACCACATGATGGCTCTGTGTGTGTGAGTGTGTGTGTGTGTGTGTGTGTGTGTGTGTGCGCACACGTGTGTGTGTGTGTACGTGACTTTTACTGTGAAGCGCTTTGAGTGTTGTATAAATAGTCAATTTATAATATGTGCTGTTCGCTATTGTTTTCCGATGTAGCCTTTAATGTTCAGGCAGGAGTTCAAGCTGAGTGAACCGTGTCAAAGCGATAGAATCAATGTGGGTTCTAATCCCATCTCTCCTGAGAGACTCTGAACTGCCGCGCTGCTTTAGTTTGACTCGCTTTTGAAATGTAAAACATCCTCATGTCGTACATGTTTACGTTACAAATGGCGTGAAATATTGTTCTGTGTGCGTGTGTGTGTGTGTGTGTGTGTGTGTGTGTGTGTGTGTGTCTACATCCGTGTGGAGTGATTAATGCAAGCAAGTGTGTGTGAAGCAGATATCAGGCCTGTTTGATTTGTGGACTGGTGGCAGACGGATCCAGTTAGGGAAGGGAGAGGGAGAGGGAGAGGGAGAGGGAGAGAGAGAGAGAGAGAGATAGAGAGA
>JAFBJT010109958.1:87585-97705 GCA_016785325.1 Chascanopsetta lugubris
CGCGGGTGTGGCGGTGGGCCAGATGTTGGGGGTCATTTGGAGTTGAAGGTCGTAGCCGCTGTGGAGGAATCTAAGGGCGAGTGGAAGGTTGTAGTTCTTTGTTGATGCACGAGCTCCCAAACAAAGCGGCTCTCCGGCTGAAGCGCCAACCGACCTAAGTTTTTATCAATAAGTGAAGAGTGAGGATTTAAGTTCCCCCGAGGATGTTATTCCTGGCCGGCGGATTTGGTTTGATTTTCATTATCTGAATCCTCCCTCACTTGAAAGAGGACCCTTCCCCTCTATTAATAATTGACTTTTTATTACCCCCCCCCCCTCCCCATTGATGTGGCAGGCTTTGATGTGAGTGGGATTTTCTTTTATATATTTATATATATATATCATTGCCGTGCTAAGAATTGATCGCCGGGCAGATAGGAGCACTATCAAAGGGGGGTTTCCTCGCGGGGCCAGTCAGGGCCCAGTCACCTCATACCCCCGGAATGTGGTTCAGCTCGCTCTCGCAATCTACTTTCGGCTTCTGCCCGGGCTCCTCCTGTCAGAGCGCACCACTTATCTGGGTTAAATATTCACAGAGAATAACAGAGCTGCTGGGATGACATCATCCGTAGAGGAAGGGGAGGATGGGTTCATTTGGAAGGCTTGTTGCCAAAGGGGGGCGGGGGGGGGGGCGCTCCGCAGAAGGCAGCTGTCACGGCGCTGCACTGGGTTTACTCTCCATTATCTGTCCAGGTCTCGTGCTGTTGGATGTACACATGATGATCTCATTCATAATGCTCGTTATCCTCCACTGGAGATGCTCATATGTGGACATTATAGCCGCTCTCAGACATGCGCAGAGCATCCGAGACCCTCCAGACGGTCTCTGGAGGGTGCGGATCTGAGAATGCCAAGGACCGAGTGAGAGGCCTCAGAATTTCCATGTTGTTACCCCCGTCTGGTCTCTGTTGAAGATCTGGAGGAGCTAAAGGGCACATGGAGGGATTCGCTGTGACAAAAATGGAGAAAAACAAAAATAAATTCTGAATCGTATCAACGCGATGGTGATCAACTCCTGTTCATTTGACATGTCCGGACAAGTTGATGTGCTTTAATGTGTTAATCCGCGCAGCCCCCGGTGGATGTCGGGGGCGTGTCTTCATTGGTGCTGCAGCGCGTCGGCAGGTATTTCAGATATTTTAGAAGAGTGACGAAGCAGAGAGATACACTTCGAGGACGATGACCAAAAGAAAGTTACTGCTGTGCACGTGAGAGATTCATGCAGCATTGTGCACATGTAGAGGTACAGTATAACGTGACCAGGAGGAGGAGGACGACAACGACCTTTTGGGGGAAAAAAAAAAAAACCCAAATGTTGACATAACTCTGTCTATCTTTATATGCAACAGAAATATCCTCCTGTTGTTGATTGTGGGATTTGGTTTATTATCACGCCACAACAACGTATCCAAACAATAACTAGGAACCTAAGCATATTACTGAAACGTGAGCAGTGTGTGTGTGTGTGTGGTGGTGAGGTGGTGGTGGGGGGCGCGGGGGGGGGGGGGGGGGGTGCTGCGGGGGGGGGGGGGGGGGGGGGGGGGGGGGGGGGGGGGGGGGGGGGTTTGCTGAGAGAATGATAAGCAACATCCCCAGCACACGTGAGATGGATTATCATTTCAGGGGGATTTAAATAATCTGTCCATATTGGCGAACGCGGGATTGTTGATTGTATCTCCTCTGAACGCGCGTCATACATTCACGCGCTGCTCTCAGCGCGTGAATGTATGACGCGCTGAGAGCAGCGCGTCATACATTCACGCGCTGCTCTCGGCGCGCGATGCCATTGATTGTTATTCGACACCTGTCAAAGGCACTTAAAAACATAGAGTGCAGCCATAATGAGCATATCCTATTAAAGCCAACGTGAAAATGCGGGGTCCATTTTCACTCGGCGAACACTTAGAGACCATTTGCAGCCGCCATCCCTCCGTCATCAATATCCAGTAAGTGGAAGGCGACGTGCACCGCCGAGGGCCCCAGCCCCCGCTGAAGCTCTTCTCCTCAGGCCGCCGCCGCCGCCGCCGCAGTTGATGTTGATGACATGTCCAGTTTGACTGACGCTACTTTTGTTTTCCGTGGATTAGCCAATCTGACTTCATCATGGTCCATGAGGGGGTTCACATAACGCCACCTGGAGGTCATCACGCTCATGTGATCACACCTCCCCCCCCACCCCCACCCCCCCCTGTTTACTGTCTGCTGCCCCATGGACCTCCAGACTCAGACTAGAGAGTGGACGCAGTGACCCCACCCGACCAGACACATACACACACACACACACACACACACACACACTGTCCTTTCTGAACAGAGACATACATTCAGCAGTACACGATGAGGCACAGGTAAATATTTAATGGAATATACATTAAGGAGCTGATAAATGATTTCCCCACAGCTAATATTTCAAGAAGCCTGGATTGAATGATTGATTTTCTATCAGGCTGCATTTGTTCAATGAATAATTCAGGATTATGGCTTGTGACACGTTCAGCAGATTCTGTTACATGTCATCTCATCGTGGTGTTTAGCTTGATTTCTAAAAAGTATTTTCAAAACCATAAAAAAAACACTGATCTGACAAAAGAGGATTTTGCTCTGCTTGTTGTCTCAGTGCTGTGTGTTTGTGTGTGTGTGTGTGTGTGTGTGTGTGTGTGTGTGTGTGTGTGTGTGTGTGTGTATGTGTCAATGCATGTCTTTATTTTTATGCAAACATGCCGTGGGGGGTTGGTAAGTGTATGTGTCCGTTGATGACTTTCTCTCTTGGCCTCCTGTCTGTGATAAGAAAGGAGAGACGGTCAGTGTCTGAGGTCACTCACTGATTACCCCACGAGGGGTCGAATGACTCTTAAATGTTTTGTTTACACTTCTACAACCACCTCGAGGCCCTGGACCGGGTGCAGATGACTTTAAGGACAGAGTGAGTGAGCTGGACAATATGGCGTCAAGAGCAGTAATTAGCAGGTGAGAGACTACATTTTTTGGTCGTCCATCAGTTTGACGTAAAAACCAAAAGCATTTGATTTGCCGTTTCATTCATTCGTCACGACCAACCAAGAGATGCGCCTCACCTGAACACTAAGGAGGCTGTTCTGTCGCAGGTGCACGTTTGAAACGCTCAACCATTTCACCGCCTGGTCAGCTGTGGCCCATTGTTTGTGTTTGTGATCATTCATATTTAACAGCTCCGGTGCCACTCTCAGATTCCTGCCATCAGAAAGGGAGAAATCACTCACGCTGGATTATTGTTTATGTGTGGGCTCCCCGTTTGGAAGGGGATCCCTCTTTGTTTTTTGTTTAAGATCTCCTGCATCTTTCAGGAGACGTTCTCTGGTTTCTGCTGGCCCGGCATCCTAGATGTGGCTGAGCGAGCGCCGGATAATTATCTGCACCGGCGTTAAGTACAAATCGCACAGAGACGCGCTCTTGAAGAACGGAGCTGGCGAAGCACATCAGACACAGTAACTCGGCAGGTGGCAGAGAACAGCTTCATATTTGACCTGAGCCGGCGCACATGGCGGCCAAGTGAGCACAGACACATGCTGCCAAATCAAAAGCAGAACCCGACACTGATTACCTGTCGAGCATCTGTCTCTGCTTGAAGGGCATGAGTCACCATGGTTCACCTGCCCGGTGATGACGGGCAGTTTTGAGCGGACCAAAGTCACACCCCACGTCCAACCTCCGACTGCGTCGCGCACCTGAAGAGCGCTACGTGGTGACGACTCGGAGCTGATCAACCCGGGAACAAACGGGCGCGTTGTGCAGATAGAGGATTAGCCTCCGTTGGCTTTTGCTGCTCTTTGAACCCGAAAGGGCCCGAAAAAGAAAGGGCTCTGACATGAAAGGACGCGGCGCGCTGAGGAAGCACAGCATTGGGGCGCTTCCTCTCATCAAAGAGGTCGAGTCATACGAAGAGAAGACGCCCACTGACGGGGGGGGGGGCAGCGGGGGGGGGCGGGGGGGGGGGGGGGGGGGGGGGGGGGGGGGGGGGGCACCTGTGTGTTGCCGCTACGTACGTATGTGCAGCGCGTGGCTGCTTTGTGTGTGAAATGTCCCTCTGTTGTGTCCGTAGCTTGTGTATTGACTGTGGTTGTCTGGCGTATCAGGTAAAGTCTCCCGTCTCCTCTCTGCATTGTTGATGGATAATGATGTGTGATTAAAAATGAATGTTAAGTGTTTGGTGGCTGGAGCCCAACGCTGAAACCGGACCCAGGCGGTCAGAGCCATGCAGGCAGCGTGATTAGTAGCTGGTGATAGACGCCGTTTATGCTGCTTCTCCACGGGCCCCTGAGGCGGACCTCCGTACAGCAGCGGGCAGCCCCGCGAGCCCTCCACGTTTCATTAAGTCACGGATGAATCAATCGCGCTGCCGCCACAGTATCTCCGCGGCGCGTAACAGCCCGAGCGCCGATCGCAATCAGCGTTGACTGATCAGCTCCGATGACATATTCAGCCAAAATTTGGTGTCTTTTTCGTCCACCTCGGGGGAATCCGTGTTGAAAGCCGGACAGGAAAGTTGCCGAAAAACAAAATCAGCATTTCAAAGTGCCGCCAACACCAGTGAGACACCTTTATTGGTGAAGCAAAGGCTCTTTGTGTCCACCGTGCGTGTGGATTCCCGAGAGCTCCTTGTGGACTGTCGCAACCCACAGCGTGTGATTGACTCACGCTTTGTGAGTGGTCTCTGCCCAAGTGTCCGTCCTCGGTGGACACCGCTGCGCTGCGTCACTTCAGAGGCAGAGTCGTGTCCACAGCTGTTTGGACATGCCTGCTTTGAGGTGCCGTGTCCTTTAATGTGTGGAGCCGATCAGACTGGGTGTCTTTGTTTATTGTGTGTGGAGGCTGGATAAGTGATCAGCTCTCCCACACAGTTATCCAACCTCATCCACTCTGTGTGTGTGTGTGTGTGTGTGTGTGTGTGTGTTTCTATTTTCATGAAGCAGTGTTACTGCCAAGCTTGACACTCTGGTCAGTCTCATTAAGCAAGACACACAGAGTCTCCTCCAGTCGACTCCTGCCTCCCAGTTGCCGTCGGGCAAATATATCAGCAGAGATACGAAGGCAGGCCTTTTTGCATTTTAATTGATTCCTCCCGCTTCACATGAAAGCAGTACCTGCTGTCAGCGAGGTGGCGGTCTTCAGTGCATCTCAGCGATAAAATAAACTACAATGCGCCAAGCAGCGCTGTGCCACTGTGCGGGAGGGCGGCAGTTTGCCTGCGGAGAAGATCAAACGGCGGCTGGTTCAACCAAGGGCCAGTGTGTATGTGGAGCAGCTACGCGCCAAACTTTCAAGTCAAATTCTGCAGTTCCCTGCAGAGAGGACTGAAGTAAACACGCCTAAGCTGCGAGGACCGTGTCGGCTGAGTCAGCTGCCGTCTTTCCAAATACGGGTGGAAACAAAAGATTCTCTGACAGGGATTATGTGAAAGAAAATGAATCGGATTTGTGGCGGATATTTTGAAAACAAAACAAATTTGCACGATTGATTGCCGCATTGGAGAATGAGGGTGGCAATGTTCAGGAATGTTGCTTGAAAATCCAACGATATGTCGAACTGCTGAAACATTTGTTCGTGTTTCCAGATGGCATTGTACTAGAATTTGTTTTCTCGCTTGACATCGAAGGAGAAAGTATATTTAACTATAGAATAACGCGCATGCCTGACAGTGAGAGTTCCTTATCTAATCCTGGTTCCTCTCCATGAAGATGTTCTCCATAGTCCAAACAACGATTGCAGATTGGGCTCATTTCTTTTTGTTGGTCCTGTCCTACACTGGTGTCGTGTCTGGGGTGTGAGATTCAAATCAGCCATCACCACAACCCTTGGAGAATAAGCCATTTAAATAAGAGACACATTTGTAGCACAATGTTGCTGAATAGAGATCAAATCCCCACCCGAGGGTATTCTCTAAGGTGAAGTCAGTAGCTGGTCTCTAAAACACTCAAATGTATCTATTATACATCAGGTTTTATTTATACAGAAAATACTCTGATCATATTCTCAGGAGATTTCTTATTCTGACAGAAAACAGAGAATCTGGGATGTTGCTTTGTGTTTTATTTACAGGAACTGGTAGAATGGTGGTGAAGACATCATCCAGTGTACTGGAAACACAAAGCCGAGGGTTGGTTTTACAGTAAGTTACACTCATGGGATGACCTCATTCACCCAACATGCTGAAATTATAAACGCTATGCCATAAAGAAAACATATTTGATGGGTTTCCTGTATTTTTCACCTCAGGATTCCTTCGCAGCCTGTTGCATCGGGCACAATATCATAGGTCCCTGTGTGCCCGGCTGAGGGAGTGATGTCAGTTCAGCAACCTCCCGCCAGACAGGGTCATTTGATTACCAGACAGCCTTCACAAAGGTGGCTGTTTATGTCAGTGCTCTCCGTTACGGCACTCAGATCAGGTATCATGGCTTCATAAAAAAACGGCCCCACCTTTCACAATCTATGGAAGAAGCAGCCTGTGCTCAGGCGCTAAATTACCCAACGCGACCTCTCCACACCTCCTGCATTATTCAATCCGTCATCACCTAAGAGGACCTGAGAGGGGGCTGTCGAAATATGTAGACACTTTCCTAACGGTGTGCTCTTAGTCCGACAGCCATTTGGGTAGATTACCGTGAGAAATGCAAATTAGCATGGAGGAGCGGGGGGGGGGGCGACTGGCAAAGGTCATAAAATGCATGTTGTTGTTTTTTTATTTAGAATAAAAGAAACATGATTGTGATGGCGATGCTAAACAAGGACAAGGACGATTCCCATGGGAGTTTCCCGACAAGGAGACAACGGCTGATTTTACAGCCTCAGATGATGCTCAATTATTTTGGAAAAACTGTGATGGGAAAATCCTCCCAAATACTCCCTGATTTACAGGGATATGAAAGACAATTTCTCATAAATTGCTGCCTGTCTTCCTGAATATAGCTCTCTTTTGTTATCAGGTCAACGCTCTGGTATGATCCCTGCCATTGGGTCAATGTGCTGCAAACGTCTCATGTAACTGGTTTGCTGTCGGGATGCGGTTGCCATGGAAGACGTCAACTTGTAGCAAATGAAATCTCGTTTGTAGTTTCCAGGCAGGATTCACAGGCTGAGGATGTTTTGGATTGTGCATATGCGCGTGCACACACCCACGTGCGCGCGCGTGTGTGTGTGTGTGTGTGTGTGTCTGTGTGTGATAGATGTATTTCCACATTCATACAGAGAATAAGATATCAAGAGGGAGAATGAGCTTTTGAGATTACAGAAGAAGTAGGGCATGTGATTGTGCAGCCATGTGTGCTTGCACACGCTTGTGTGTGTGCGTGTGTGTGTGTGTGTGTGTGTGTGCATGCGCACCTTTACAGGCATGTGCGTCTGTGTGCATGCATTACGCTTCAGAAACAATCTATTTCTATTGTAATACAAACTGATGGCTGCTCTCTCTCTCCCAGGGATCTCAGGCGTCAACTTGTTTATGAGCACTTGCTTTCATAATGAAAACACTTGTCATTGACAATGCTGGGGAGCTGGAGAAAGAAAGGAAGCTGTAACTAATGCTCCCAAAGTCTTTTCCGCCTATTGTTGTTTACCGCGCTCTCTCATGCAAGAAGTGATCAGGTTTCCAGTGTAACAGTGAGTGGTGAAACCAATCCCCCTCTCTCCAGGGTGCATCCCCATCACTGTGGATGGGACACAGGTGGAACCAGGATCAAGCGTGAAGTGTTTCCAATTCAAGAGGGACAGATGCCCCTTTTCCACCGAACTGGTTCCAGTGCCAGTGCCTGAATTTGCACCAGTTCTTTGCCTTTCCACCGCCTGTGCACCAGCTCCAAAACTCTCTCAAAACGGGTGCAAAACCAGGCACAAATTACTTGCTGGGTCAATATCCAGAAATCAATATGTCGGAGGGTTGCGACAAACAAGATCCGCGTAAACATATGAACCGCCATGTTTAATATAGAAGAGTGAGTTACATCTGTTAATTCTGCACAACATAATAATCATGATTATGGATAAGATTCATCAACAGTGGGCTGAGTAAGAGACTCGGCGTTTCCTGGGACCCTTAACCACCCCCCCCTCCCAGTAGACCATTGATTAATAAACTAACAAGATTTAAAAATTGTAACAGGGACCAGAGGAAGGAGCTAGGATGCAGCGAGCAAGCTACATTAGACTTCCCCACCGAATTAGTACTGGCACCAGTTTGGTGGAAAAGGAGTGAGCGAGAAGCAGAGAGCTGGGACTGTGAGTTGTAGGATGAGATCACAGCTGAAAGGATGGGGAGAGGGTCACAGGGGTTGGGGGGTTGGGGGTGGGGGGGGGGGGGGGGGGGGGGGGGGGGGGGGGGGGGGGGGGGGGGGGGGGGGGGGGGGGGGGCAGGGTGATGATCTGTGAGAGAATGCAGGTTGGCCTAAGCTCCAGCTGTCCGGCGGTTGATTGAGCAGAGATGGCCCCTCGGGGAGGGGGCAGGTTACCAGCACCTGCCCTGACTTTGATAACAATAGGCCTGCTACAATCAACCCCAATGTGGTGAGCTGTCAAATGATTATGTGCTCATTGTGAAACAAACCTGGGGGCAAAACATTTTCATGCATGTGTACTTGGGAACTATGAAATGAGAAACACAACAGACTAGGCCGGTACGTTATAGTCACTTCTTACTAAATACCGTGGTACGAAAGCATTCAAAAATAATACAGTACTGTATTTGGAATGAGGAAGCCTGTCTTTGGCCTTCCCTGCTGCTGTTAGCGGTGACGCTGCTGTGTGACAGCGAGACTCACGGTGAGCGTCAACCATAGACTGCATAGATGGATGTGTCCATTGGTTTCTGCAGAGTTTTTACGAGGCCCGTTGTGGGCATGTCACCAGATCTATCCAATGCCTGACTCCTCCGAGTTCCTGGTTCACTGAAGAAAGGGGAGAGCAGCGGAGCACAGATAGAGGTGGGGGCGGGCCCATGGTGTCACTCAAGAGGCCACAGCCTGGGTTTGTACCAGGCTTTGTTTAATTCACCTCTAAAGTTAATCATTTGAACTTTATAGTTGGGGGGGGGGGGTTGTGATTGCTCCCGTTGTTTCCAAAAGGCCTCTCACCATCATGACTTTCTTTAATCTCGATACTCTATTCTTATGAAAACGATGGAGCTAACATAGGTTTGGGTGAGAGGTTGGCGCGGTTTTACTCTTATGTGTGACTTGGATGGAACGCTTCACAGATTATGACTTGTCAGCTCATTACATCAGCAACGGAACTGTGTTTTGATACAAATGACGTCTAGTAACAACCTGTGAAGGTTTGAGAACAAGCCACAGCGGTGGTTTTAATCCAGTGAACCGTTCTGTGCGCTCGAGAAACAAAACCACGTGGCTCACTGTTGGATGTGCAGTAACCTCCAGCCCCCACCCAAACCCCTGATGTTTTGTTTTACGCCGGTGATATGAAACGCTGACTCAGCATATTTTGCACTGGCCTGTTTTTCATCTACTTTAATGAAATATTCCAGTCACATAGACACGCGTACACACACACACACACACACACACACACACACAAACACACGTATTGGTGTTATTATGATAAGTATTGTTACAATATGCCTACAATATGACATAACATTGTTATAGATTATGACAGAGTATATTTGATCATTTTATGTCTAAGCAAAATATTCTCTGGGCAGTGTATCCCAAACAAAAGCGCTCTGCTTGCAGGAAAAATCATTTCGATTTTCAACTGCAGAAGTGAGATGCATTTTGCTCATCAATAACATTCTTTGGACGAATAGATAAATACCTAGACAGAGGAATGGATGGATGATGGATGGATGAATGGGTGGATGAATGGATGGGTGGATGGGAGGATAGATAGATGGATAGATAGATAGATCATATAGGGTGCAGTGTTACTTTGGCGCAGGTAATGAGCTGATATAAAGGGTATATTAGTCCAATCAAGTTGTACAGAACGTACAGTGTCATATGACGTATGGACACCTGCTCTATCTGTGAGTGATCTGTGTGTTACTAGTGTCCCTTTCCACACTCACAGTGAACCACCGCTCCTGCCCAGAGTG
>JAFBJT010109958.1:99906-145492 GCA_016785325.1 Chascanopsetta lugubris
GCCGGGAGACACAGACCTGCCACGTGTTGGTGTGCGATCGAGGGAAAACCACAAAACTCACTGACTCGAATCACAGGATTTAGGAAACACACTGCGTTCCTGCTCCTTGTGGCACACACGGCAGAGCCGGAGCGATTACCAGGGTGGTGCACGCCCAAGGGCAGGGCAGAGAGCGCCTCTTGCCCAAATGAGTGTAACAAATGGCTGCACCCAAGCATGCTGCACAGCCCTTGAGGGCAAAGAGGAAATGATGGTGACCACTCACCCCCTCCGTTGCGGTAACACAGGTAAGGAAAGCGCCACACGTTCCCGAGCCCCACGCAGTACCCGATGCAGGAGAGCAGGAACTCGTACTTCCCTCCCCACTGCTCCCTCGGGACGATGGCGGCCGGAGCGGGTGAGGGGCTTGGGGGTCGGGAGCCAAGCGGCGACTGAGGTGGAGGTGCAGCTGTGGCACTGTGGCCATTCTGAGTGACGGTGTGTCCGTTCCAATGTTCTGAATACTGGAGAGAAATCAAAGGAGAAATCAAAGGATTGATAAGTGTGCAAATCTGGGATTGAGCATGGCTTTTTCACGAGTATGTGTCAAAGATGGGGCGGCGGTGGTTCAGTGGTTAGAGCAGTGGCCTTTGGAGGTCACCGGTTCGAATCCCACTCAGACCCTGCGGCAGTGTCACTGGCCCTGACACTGATACCCCCAACGGGCCTATGTGCACTGATAGAAATACCCCGTGACCCAGATTACTGGATGGGTGGCTTAAGGTGACATGACGTGTCAAAGGTATTAAAAAAAGTTGAATGTGGGATTAGATGACCTCTAGTGGTGAGGTTGTATGTAGCAGCTGAATGCACCTGTCCTCATCTTTCGCTTCCAAACATGAACCAATGGAAGCGGTTAATGTAAAACATATTTAGTTTGTCCATTCTTTTTTTTTAACTCCTCTTTTTTTATACTTTAAAAAACTTTTTTCTAACATGTCTGTGCGACGGGAGACAAGCAATGAAAGTTTTTCATTGTATGGTGTAAACTATGTTTACACTGTGCGTATGACGATAAACTTTTTGAATCTTGAATTCTGAAAAAGCCTACACGAGTAAAAAAAAAATGGAAACAGAATAGAATAGATGGAAATTTACTAAATAAATAAATACATTTAAAAAAAAATGGAACCATCAGTTCATATACTCAGTTGATTGTGAACGACTGAAAACAACAACACAATAATGATGCATTCCATTCCTGCCAATTGAAATGATAAGCATGTCAGACTACACTCTTTCACACTGTACCTTTACATTTTGAAAAACACAATATTTCAAAAGCAAATAAGTTGATCATTCACTTTGTCAAACAGTTACGCAGTTAATCATCACAGCTCAAATAATTCCATGTGTTGTGTCACCTGCCCTACAGGTGAACATTAGGTTTACACTGTGTGTGTGTGTGAGACTCATGTCGTGTTCATAACCATCACCAGCTCTGTTTCTTCCTCCTTCCTTCCTGCAGCTCATCAGCCTCTGAACGAGAGAGGAACTACAGTCTGTCATGTCAGGCTGCAGGGAGGAAGTACAGGCTTCTGCATTCCTGTGATCTTTGTTGTGGTGAACCTGACAATTTAACCACTGACAGTGTGTTTATAGTTGATGTCCTCTGACATTTCTCACTACGCTGGGATTTCTCATATGTATGTATGTCTGTTCACATGCTGAGGCACGGAGGCTCAGGGGCGCTCATACAGGAAGTAGGAAGTTGAAGTAATGCACAATGTAAATGTGATTGAGAGTACATTCACAGTGGCAACAATAGACTCATCTCCAGCCATAGGTGTTAGTAATTGCCCTGTGTATATCAAGGGGCCCTTTATCAAGGGGCTTCATCCCATCACTATCATTACCTTCGTTTTATTTCATTTTATAAAAACACTCCTCATTCATATATAACTCTCAAATGAACCGGAAGCACACATAGCTACACACTATATCCCTCTCCATGTCTAATCTGCATATGAACATGTTTGCATACACATATGCAGACAGACATACACATGTAGTGTTTATGTGGGCAAATATACAATATGCAAATTTCAGTAAATAACAAAATAATAAATAATGCAAAAAACAAAGTTCGTAAACTGCTTGAACAAGCAGGATGTAATCAAGCAAAAATAATAAATCATATATATAATTTATATATAAAGGAAAAAAGTTAAATATTTCATTAGAAAGTAGAAATTATTTTCTCAACGTTAAATAAAAAATAATAAGAAGTAACTAAATCATTTTTTTAAATGAATTAGCTTTAATTATGACAAATAAAGGCAAAATGCTGAATATTGGCCCCACGAGTCAGCCATGTTGGTCATGGGGTGCCCACCTCAAATTGATCATTCCTATACATATTAAACTACGTTTGTTTACAAAACTTGAAAACAGGCTCCCGTGGACTGACACTGTGTTCCTGTGTTGTGAGAAAACTCCACTCAAACACATCTGCTCAGTCACCGACTCTCTGCCTCCACCTCTGCCCGCCTCAGAGTGCCTCTCGGCGGCTGCTGAGGGAGCCAAGGTCTGGCTGGGAGCCTGGAGCAATGTGGCCGGACAGGTTCGACAACTCCACCCGGAGGAATTGTATCTTTCCTTCCGTGACCGCAACACGCCCGGGAGCTATATTCCCACTCAAAAAGAGGGTCCCACGTTGCTTGAAGAGCCGGAACATGGCTCTTTCCCCCCCCCCCCCCCTTTACCCTTCACCGCCAACTTGGCTCCGACCCAGCGCTACAGATCCGGACCTCCGCTCCTTACCTGCCCCTTGACGACATCGGGACTCCCGGCTGGTGCTTTGCCGCTGTAGTCCTGCATTTCCCCCCACGATTCAAGGCGGCGCTTCACTCGGTGTTTATCGCCGGGTGACTCCACATGTTCGGGAGGAGGGGAGAGAAACACCGGCTTCTTGTGGTTTCAGAAGCAGGTGAAGAGGTGCGATGGTTCGGCGTTGAAGCGAGACTCACACGGCCGGGGAGGCATCAGCGATGACGGGGAGGAAACAAGCGGGCGGGCGGGTGGTGAGGAGGGGGAGGAGGAGGAGGAGGAGGAGGAGGGAGGAGGGCAGGCAGGGCGCAGGTGCAGCAAACACACCGGGAGGAGGGGGAGGAGGGAGGGGAGACACTTCCTGCCTACCTGGTGGAGGTGGGAGGAGCTAGTGGAGGAACCAGGGATGTGCAACATGACAATTAACATGACGTTAAAGGTACAGTGTGCACAATTGAGTGACATCTAGTGGTAGAGTTGCGTATTGCATGCAGTAGCCGAGATAAACACTTAAAAAACAAAACAATAATAGTTGCAATGATATGTTGCGACATGAAGAGGAACACAATAAGACAAAAATATGTTTATATACACACCTAATAAAAAATGTAAATAAATCAATTCAAATATTTGTTTTAATGTGAGGGTATACCGGTATAGCAACAAGAAGCAAATTTAAATTTAGTTATTATAAACAAAGTCAAATTGCATATTGATAGTGGTTGTTGACAAAAGAGTTAAGGCAGGGGTGTCAAACATACGGCCCACGGGCCAAAACCGGCCCTGCCAGAGGTCCAATCCAGCTGGTGAGATGACTTTGTATACAGTAAAAATGACAGAACAGACATTACCTGCAAATTTTCCAAAAAAAGATGCTAAATAAATAGAAGTACTAGCGAGCAAACTGTCAATGCTGGAGGATGTTTATAAGGTTTTGGATCTGCCTGATAAAACAGGTGAAACCATGACGATGGTGTGTGAGTCACATTTAGAAGTAGAACACAGTTAACGCAGAATTAAGACAGAAGCTTGGCTCCGCCCCAAGATTTAGGCTGAAACAGCGCGAGCTCATTGATGAACCTCTCCTGTCACGTGCTTTCAAACTTCACTTGCACATAAATATAAGAACCTCAGCAGTGTTGGTGGTTTCAGCACCAGACATGCTATCTTCTGCCGCTCTGTTGACATGGCCTTTGGTTTACCGAGAGATCTATAACAGAACCCGCTTACTTCTGTCACACATTGTTTTTCAGCGACATGAACTGTGTGAAGCTGCACCTTTAGTTTTTAAAAAGTAAAAAAGTGTGTGTGTGTGTGTAGTATAGTGAGGTATAACACTTTGCGGGGAATATATTTACATAGGACTGGACATATTCCTATGAGGGCCTTATAATATAAACTATTCTTTTGAGCGCATGTGTGGTTCAGGTATTATTCATGTTGTAAAGACCTCAACCTTTGTTAGCTGACACATTTTAGGGACCTGCCATCTTTTTGGTGATGGGTGGAAACGTGTGTGTATGTATCTGACTGAGTCATCCACTGCATCTACAACCTGACCACAATGTTGCTGTCACTTCCTGGGCTGCAGATGCATCTGACACCAGCCTCAAACATCCAGCTGCAGCTTCTATTGTGACAGTCAAAGAGAGCTGCAGCACAGAGCTCCGCCCATCACCAGTGCCACGGACACATACGATGTGTACATGCCGAGACGATGACAAACTCTATCTGTCCGGCGTCTACTCTTCATACATGTGCGCCACTGTTTTCTGTCAATATTGTCTTTTGCACTTGTACACGGTCCCTTTGTGTTTCTTGGTAACAGCCCACACACTCTTTAATCCACCTAAGCTCATGATGCCTCTCTAAATCCATCCAATCTGTTGACCGTCTATACTTAACAGTGCTACTCGGCAGAACTGGGTCAATGTACGGGACGGGGCGGCAGCACAGAGGCTGCCGGTGTGAAGGTATATCCACACGTTGGAATCCCAAACATGGAGCTCCAAGGCCAGCTGGAGAGAGACTGGAGCCGCAGTCTTTGCAACAAGGAGTTTGACGCCGACCGCCGTCCAGTGGGCGGCTCGCTGGGCAGCGCGTGGATGGGCAGCGAGCCCGCGACCATGTGTAAGGGCTGTAAGGGCCACTCGTTTGCGATGGAGGCCAGGATCAGGCTGGATCGTTTGAAGTCAGGGCGCAGCTCGCCGGCGCCTTGCTTGGTCACGGACGGGATGTGGAACAGGTACAGGAAAGATGTTTGGGAGCGTGAGGAGCAGGAGGACGAGGACGAGGAGGAGGAGGAGGAGGAGGGAGGGTCTGCGCTGGATCTGGTGGAGCTCATTGATGTAGAGGAGGGGGACAAGGATGAAGAGAGCTGGTAGGTGCCGTTGGATTTCTGGCTATAGACACTTAGAAAGTCATTTTGTCCTTTGTCTACAATCACAGGGCATTTGAAATTGAATGGGGGCCTCCATGACCATAGCCCCCATAAAGGTGCAGTGTGTAAGATTTGGTGACATCTACTGGTGGAGTTGCATGTTGTATCCATCATCTCATTCATCCCATCTGAACATGCAGGAGAAGCTATGGTAGACTTCAGTTGTCATTAAAACTCAAAAGATATTTAGTACGTCCACTTTGGGCTATTATAAAAAACATGGCGGCCCCCTTAGGCAGGACCCACTCCTGATGTAAATGTATACAAAAGGTCTCTTTTTGGGTTAAAGTAAAAAGTCATTCAGGTGATAATCCATTTGTTAAAATGTCTTTATGCAATTTTGTAATTCTATTTCTATGGACAGAACAAAATGGACCAAAATCGTACACACTGCACCTTTAAATTCGATACGTTGCATCAAACACTCACAGAAATCATTTTCCAATAAAAGTCAGAGTCAAAGGGTGCAAATGTGATGCCGGGCTAAGAAAGTCCACGATGAGCCAGTCTTGGATCACATCCCATCCGCCCACCTGTTGCTCTCTCCCTCTGTTCAACACAGCATCCGATAAAGAGACTATAACTGAAAACATAACACGTGCCGATCGGTGTGAGAGAACTCTCTGATCTGACGTCTGTGCTTTACCCTCAGCCACACAATTACGAGTGACCCCTCTTTTCATGCGCAGGTTGTACGAGTCTCCAAAGCAGCAGGCGACTGAGGAGAGAGCCCAGTCTGCTCTGACCTGGTGTCGACACGTCCTGGATGACCCCAGTCCTGAGGTGGAGGTGGCGTGTCGCCAGCTGATGGTCAGGCTGGATCACAGTAAGCAAAGAGGCACCTCAGCTGCACCTTTCTTTGATAATGAAGACAATGGTCTCAGTGGCTCTTTCTCTCTCTCTCTCTCTCTCTCTCTCTCTCTCTCTCTCTCTCTCTTTCTCTCTCTCTCAGGGCCAAGCAGCCTCTTCTACAGTCGCCCTGCTGGTTTCCACTACACTCAGAACGAATCCACGAGAAAACCAACACAGAACACGCCTGAATGTTGGGGTAATCGATGACTCAGTGACAACACCCAGATCCGGCACGTAATTCTTTAAGGTGCAGTGTGTACCATTGGGTGGAGTTGCATTTTGTATCCATCACCTCACCCGTCCCATGGGCACGTAGGAGAAGCTATGGTAACCCTCCGTTGCTCAAAAGATGCTTAGTAGATCCCATCTGAGCTTTTGTAAAAACATGGCGGCCCCCATAGGGAGGCCCCGCTGCTCATTTTAGGGTAATGTAAAAAAAACAAGGCATATATTGATTCGTTGAAAAGTCTCTATACAAATTGTTTTGGGATTCTTTTTCTACGGATAAAATTGAAAAAAGAATTGACGGAAATCTTACACACTACACCTTGAAAGGAAACAAATCCATTTCCACACTTTATGTTTTGTCCAAAATCAATGTCTCAAGGCTTCATATGACTCTGGACAGGAAACACTGAGCTGAGCTTCTCCCACGACTCCATCAACACAAACTACAGACTGGAGGACATCACCGACGTCCGCATCATGGCTCAACTACAGGAGGCCAGTGAGTACTTTTTCCTTTTTTACTCAATCATCATCATATGGAATCGTAAAAACGTTATCGTCTGTCCTCCAGGTTTACGACAAGACTATGTTTCCACGCCGGCCGCCAACGCCGTTCCACTCCGGAGGCGCCCTGAATCTCCTTCCTATCTGAACACCACAGTGGAAAAAAACACAGATCCGTCAGGGACTAAAAGTGAAGCGTCCTCTCGCTGGACGACTCGTCTCTTCTCCCTGAGCTCGTCCTCCAGTCACACGTCTGCTGCCAAGCAGAGTCCGAAACTGGCCCGACTTCACCAGCAGGTCACACAGTTCAAGCTGCTTAAACGGGCTCAGAACCAAGGTGAAAACACAGTCTGAGGCCTCAGTATAATAATGTAATGGTTATAGATTAAAAGAGAGGACATCTGCTTTAATGTTAAATATCAGCCTTTATGGGATTAAAAGTATTTTTAAAAATATATTCAAGAACATAATTTGACATCTCCTGCAAGGCGCGACTGTCGCCTTCTGAAAATACATTTAAATTCACAGGACTTGGATTTTGGAATGGGGTCAAAGGTCACACGTTTGGATCTTCACCAAATTTCACACACTAATAAATGTCAGTCCCTGTGATTTCAAATCCGTGAATTATGTTCTGAGAAATCAAGGAATATAATGCAAAAATTCCTGGATCTGCCTAAATTTATTTATCTATCTACTTGTTAATTTATTTTTGTTATTACAGTTAAAGTGTTATTCAGATTTAATTTTTTTAAATCTTACATTTTACTTTATTGAATTTGATATAGCAGCTACCCCAGATCCTCTTACACGACTGGAAAGTAACAAGGATGAGCAGAGGATTATTTAGATCAGTGTCAATTAATTGTATTTACAGTGGATTTGTCCGACTACATTGAATTTTATGTCAAATCCATGATGTAGTATTTGACTGATGGTTGCAATAATCGAAACATAATAATACCTCATGGGCCCCAAATGAGGCACTTTCAATTAAATTTACAATTTGGTCAAACGAACATGAGAAATTAAGTCCTATATGCCATGATGCTAAAAGCTAAAAAAAACACTGATGCGACATATTTGCAGCAACGTCTCCTGCCAGCACCCGATCCCCGGCTCAGACCAGCCTCCGCTCCCTCCAGGCCGTGAGGAACAGTCGAAGCTTGGACATGGATGAAAACCTCACTGCCAATCAAACCTCTCGCCCTGCATCAGGTTTGGATCTGCGTCTCCTCACAGTTCAAAAACTACCAACACAAGTTCTCTTTAGGTAACGCTAACCCACATCCCTGATATACATTACCCCAGGCTCATCCTCCACCACATCAGCACCATCCATGAGCTCCAGCGCAGCCAGAGACCACTTGGTGCGGCTGGCGGCCATGAAGAGGCCCCAGAGGTCTCAGTCTCTCAGCCCCTGCAGGATCACTCAGTCCGCTAAAGGATATCTGTCCCGACACGGGCGCGTGTTTGCGTCGCCCGAGAGGTCGACCCCTGTGGCCTGGGTCAGATATGCACCAGCTACTCAACGGTGAAAGAGAATCTCACAATGACAACATAAAGAAGTTCATTTAAATGTTGTATACGTTATTTTCTTCTGTGGTTGTTCACCTTAACCTGTTTTCAGTCTCTACGGCAAGTATTTGTTATCAGAAAAACCTAATAGAAGTATCCAGAAGGGGTGGGTTTGTAATCTAAAATGATATTTATTAACCTTTAATAAATAAGAATTAAATTTATATGAATATAGAAATATTACATTTCAATAAAAAATCTGTTAAATATAATTTTCTTTCTATTTCTGTGTTCTGGGACAACAGGGACGTTGCTGAATTGCATGTGCACAAACTCAAACAATTCAAACAGATGCAGATGCAGGATTAGATAAATACATTCTGATAAGAAAGTGGAAGTGCGATCTCCTTCTTGGAGAACTGACTGGTTAATAAGGATGTTTGAAAGGGAGTTCTTTATCTTCAGTATGTTTATTCTATTTGTCAAAGTTGGCACAAAGATACTGTTTGTGAGCGGAGAACATACAACATAAAACACACACTTCAGTGTTAAGATAGAATATGATTACTTTACATGATTTTTTTATTCTAAGAGATTAGGAGAGGAAAGCTATAAACAAGAAAGATTTACAAAAAAATAAAACTGTACACTATGTTCAAACCTCCATTTCTAGATTTTAAAAACAAGGTTTCTTGGATGACTCACATGAAGTCTAGCGTGCTAGTTGTCAGAGTCCATGTCACTGTCACCTCCGATTGATCTGAACTCCTCGCTCTCCTCGTCTTCACTGAGTTGGACCTGGGAGAGCACGGCGGGGCCCCTCCTCCGGGCTTCATCCTCTTCATCTTCCTCCTCCTCCTCGCTGATGCCATATTCCTCCCCGTTTCCCATGCTGGATGGCGGCATCTGACTCCGGCTTTCCGTCTCCTCGTAGCTGCCATAACTGATAAAAGGAGAAGAAGAATGAGGAAAAGTGTGACTAGGACGTCAACAATATAGGAATGCAAGCAAGTAGACTATCTACCAGACACAAAGAGACTTCAATATCTAATCTTATCAGTGAGGCCATGGACGTACCTGACGTTGCTGTCCTCCATCTGAGGCTCGTCAGGTCCATCCCCATCGTATGACATCATACTCTCGTCCTGCTCCATTCCCAAACGTGCCGTGTCCTGTGCTCTCCGTGGAGGTAGAGGTCGCACGTCCACCTCTCTGTCAGAGTCACTGCCGCTCTCCGACAGTTGAATGGCTGAAGTGGATGTTGTCGACACAAAGAGCTAGTCAGTGTGGTCTGATTGTGGTCTTATGACAAACAACAATTTTATGTGCCTATTCTTGGTCAAACACATTTCTTTATTATACCTCTACAGGATATTTTACTTTCACTATGATATTTGTTAGAGTGGGAAGTTTCTTTTTTCCGTGAACTTACAGGAGAAAGGGTTGTCGCCCTCCTCTTCACTGGCGTCATCCTCTCCGTCGGACATGAGCAGGTCCTGGTAGAGCACGCTGGCCTGGGCGGGCCGGCTCGACCTTCTGTTATCTCCATCGTCATCTTCGTAGTCTTCCTCGTCCTCGTGGCCGTGCCCACGTCGGCGAGGTGGCAACAGCATCTCTTCGTCGTCGTCGTCGTCCTCCAGGTCTCCTTCTGCATCCTCAGCCTGGAGACACAAGAGGTAAAGAAGACGCTCGTGAACAAGTTAAAAATATTGGTGAATTCAAACAAAAGAATCATGAATTAAACAATTGCATGAATACATTTCCTTTAGAAATGATCTTTGAGCAGAATTGCAAAATAAAATAATCATCATGATATTGAGTATATGCTCGACTGAATGAAAGAATTACCATTTCAATCCCATAGAATGAGCCCTTTCTATTTAAATCAGGAACACGTCCTTTATAAATAGGCAGCCATTTTGCACTTTTATTGTAGCCCTGAATGGACGAACTCATGTTTTCAGTTGTAAGGTTCTCTTAAATAATTGGAAGGGACAGGTGAGGGGTGCTTAGCAACAACGTGCAACTTCACAAGATATAATTAGTCCTACAAAATGTGTCCTTAATGATTTACATAAACATAATAAATACAGATAAATTGCAAATTAAAAAAAGAAGTGAACCCAATGTAACGATTTGATTCCAGCTGAGGATGCTGTTTGTATTTTTTATTATTGGGGCATTAATGAACTTTGCAAAAACACAGGAACCTATGTATAATACTCTCAAAAGTATTTGTATGGAAATACTATACAACTTTAAATAGATTTCTCCATCTTACCGGAGCAGGAGTTTTGGGTTTGCCATCATCGTCCTCCTCGAAGCCTTCGATGTCCACATCTGACTCCTCCTCACCGGGTCGTCTCAGGTGGCGCCCCTGAGAAATGAAGACACGAAAAGTCAGAGGACAACAATCTGGTAGCACAAACTTTCAAATAAATAGTTGTACAGAACAAGCCTGGTGTTCTAAGGATGGTTTGAGGAGAGGTGGCATGTGGTTGAAAGCCTGATGTCTCGTCTCTCTCCATACCTGCCCCCCTCTCTTCTCTGAAGCAACCACTAGAGGTCCCTCAGAGAAAAGGTTGCCGGGCTCTCTGGGCAGACTCCCTGAAGCCCCGCTGTCAAACAGATCAGCAGGCTGGCCAACACCACCACACAGACACAAGAACAGACAGGACACAACAGCAGGGGTGGAGGAGAAAAACAGGGTTGGGGTAAAGGAGAAAACTACAGTGAAGAAACTGGTTTGAATGAAACGAGACAGTTACGAAAGAGGTTAATGCTGAAAACAAGTGGACAAAAGGGCAGGAGGAAACTACAAGGAGTGGTGAGGAGACTAGTGTGTGGAAATGTTTGCCCAACCTGGTGTGGCATGTTGTAAAAAGCTTTTGAAAGCTATTGAGGCAAGAAACCAAAGGCAACATGACAACAAATAAAACCCTGGGTTCTGACGGCTCTCCTACCTGTGGTGTGTAGGGTCCGGGAGTCATTGGGTCCAGACACTCAAGGTCTGCGGCATCCAGAGCTGCTTCTTTAGCTGTTGAGATGTCTTTCTCCAACTGGGTCAAATGCTCATCGTACTGGAAACACAAAAATGTAAGCTTATTAACACTTATTAGTTTATCCTTCACTCAAACAATGCTGCGATACATTTAGCGAAAAAGAATTCTCTTCCTGGCACCTGGTAACAATACAATTGAGTAAAATACATCAGATTTATGCAAGTTGCCCTTTCCATATGATACTTTATGTATGTACACTTCTCTAAATCTCTTCTTTTAGTAATTGTTTTGATGAATTAGTATTAGTAGAATTAGTATTAGTACCTAATAATGTTTTGCTCATCTTCATCATGTTCTTATTTTGACAAGCTATCTATGAAATTAGTGTAAATAGAATAATTAAAGACATAAAAATAAACTTTGTAAGACTTTGTCATTTCTTTTAAGAATTTAAGAAACATTTCTCTTATTGTTGTATTATATGGAATGCAGCAAGGAAGCTAACTCCCACTAACACAACTCTATTTGATTTGGAAGTGCACAGCACCACCTGTTAGCCACTATTACACATATTCAGTTTCTACCTTTGACAATAAGAGGTTATGTAAAAATCAAGGGGCTATTCATTCCTTAATAATATATATCTTTGTAATGTTCTCATATTTGCTTGCCAGCTGTTTTGATCATATGTACTTAACTGCATAAATGTCCATTGCTCTTCCTTTATCCCTCAAATAAAAAGTTAAGAATTGAACTTCCTTTTACCTCTGCCAGGGTCTGTTTGCACACGTTGACAATCTCCAGGGCTGTTTTGGTGTAAGGACTGTCTGAACCTGTGGGAAACAAAAGGTTATTATGGCTTAACAACACTTATTCTGAATTAACAATATGTTAGAGTGAGAGTTTTGATGACACACTAAGTCCAGACAGTCATGGTGATCACATAACAGTGATGATTTACCATTGTACTTAATACTGTTGGCGTGGACGAGAGCGACGTCTGAAAGGAAGGTTTCTCGGTTCTGGTATTTGTGTTTGGAGATGTTCTGTTGAAATAATTTTAAAAATGCATTACATTTATCATAATGCTTACATTTAAAACAATCACATTTGTACAATCATTACAAGTTGGTGTCCTGTTTGCTGCTCACCTTACGGAGGGACTCCAGATCCATGGGGCTAACGATCACCTTGTAATAATCTGGCACAAACTTTTTGTTGACAGGATGATGGAACGGCCATGACTACAGTGGGATGGGCAAAATGAGATGCAGATCATTACTTGGATCACTATGTGCAACCTTTTCAAAATAAAGTACTTGCACAACAAGGCAAAAGAAATGTAACTCACATCCAGAACCACCATCATTTTCTGGGTCACTATGTTGTCGAGGATGAAGGAGAAGGCCACCTGATCATCATCATCCAACAGAGGGTTGATGGCTTTCTCTAGCCTGACCAGTCTATCCTCCTTCTACACACACACACACACAATTAATGTGTAAATGAACAAAAGAACAGAAGGATGTCAAATGAGACAAAACATTTACACTGACCTCCTTCAGTTTCATATCGCAGAGGTCCAGCATAGACTGTGCCACCTGTGTTATCGGATGCTTGGCCCCTGGAGGAACAAAATCAGGGAGGTGTCTTAACACAGCCACACCTCAAGCGATGAGGTTATTAAACAACGTTTTTTATACTTTACCATTGTAGGTGGCGCTGTTTTTGACAATGACCTCCACAGCCTCACGGAACTCCTCCCTCGATGGATACATTCTTTTGCGGACATTCTCCCTCAGAGTCTGCAGGTCCATGGGCCGAGTGATGATCTTGTAGTAGTCCTTCACCACCTTCGCATTGACCGGCGTGTGGAACGGATACGTCTGTGCGGGAGATGTGACAGGAGTAGGAATAAGACTCTGCCGGACTGAGGAGGTGTGTATCAGTATAGCAAAAAATGTTGTGTTAATGGCGGCTCGTACATTGGGGTGATCCCGCATGTCATTGATGATGCTCTCCAGCACTGAGGACAGCGTCACCATGGGGTCAGTGCGTCTGCGGTGGATGGCTTTGTGAGGTTTCTATGAATGGGAAACAGGTAGAGATCAGCTCAAGAGACATACGAGATCACAAAGTGTTTACAAATCAAGCTTTACAGCATGTTGCTTACGTTCAAATAGTCACAGTGCACAGCGCTGCCAACACGTCTCTTCTTCTTTTGTGGGAGCTGTTGTTTGGGGAACTTGAGCACTAATGACTTCCTGCGCACCTCATCGGCACTATGGGATTAAAAAGATATATAATTACCCCTCAGCGTTTAAGGACATTAAGTTCCGATTAGACGAGGGAGAATGCGCTACCTCTCAATCAGCTGTTTGCCCAGAACGATCTTGGTGCCCTCCACCTTGATCAGTTCCTCGTTGTCATTGTGGATCACTGTCTTCTCCAGCTCCTCCTCCTGTTCCTCTGTCATGGCAACTGGGTTTGAAGGCGGGGCGTTGGTTTGATAGTAGAGCGGGCAGAACTTGTTGGTTCTCATGTGTCCGATCTCACCACATGCACCGCACTTCAGCTAGGTAAAAGATGCAAACATTGAGGAAGGGTACAAATCATCTCCCAGGGCTTTATGATGAATAAAGTATTGATGTGAAGAAAAGGTGATAGAAAGCAAAAGTACTAAATCATCAAGCTTACTTTTACCTTGAGGTCAGGCCTCTCTTTGACCTTCTTGGCCTTCTTCTCTGGAGGACCTTTGATCTTGTCCTTCTCTTGGTTTCGCTTCAGTCTCCTGAGCTGCTCCTGAATACGTCTGCGCTCCTTCCTCATCTCTTCTCTGTGCTGCTCATCAAAGAGGGCGAACTTCTTTCTGCAGAGATAAACAATCGCAATTCACAGCTTCATTAGTGCCGATTAAGTGGCATTTCTTTTTGAATAGTCCCTAACATTTTTATCTAGCTCTATTAATCTCTGTTAAAAAGTTCAGCATTGTGCTGACCCACAAGTTAAGAATACTCCAAGGGCTAAGAACCGTTCTTACATTCAGCACAAATTTGTAAATAAACAAATGCTATTAAGCAAATGTTTCTGTTCAAATGCATGCTGCTTTGTATTATTCATAAGACGATTTCTACTAAAACCTCACTGGAGCACCAAGCCACACAAAAATGCCTGACAGCAGCAGAAATTATACTATGGGTATAAACAGTCCAACAATATCTTATTGTTCAGATAAGAGGAGCTTTAAAGCTATTGTTTTTGTAATACTTAAAGAAGCCAGCAGCCCTGAAAGGACAATCTAAGCATCTTTTGTGTTTCAGTGATAACCACACATATCATGAAGTTCTCCCGAATGCTGTCACAAAACCCTTAACACTGTACCTTTAGGTTTGTGTTAAAATACTCACATGAAGTCATCATCCTTGGTCGTTCTGATCCTGGTGTAGGCATCGATGACTGAAGCCTTCCGTACCGTCTCACAGCGGACATATTCCTTACCATCCTCATCTCTGAAGGTGCGATAGATCTTGAGGCGTCTCCCTGTCGCCGAGGAGTTCAGGCTTGTGACAGAGGACGTGTCATCGTCCTTGTGCGAGCTGGTGGACAGGGAGCTGGCTGTAAAGTACAATCAGAGATGTTCAGTTTTGAACAGAGCGACCACATGCCTTTAATGCAGCATGAGAAGTTCACGAGAAGAGTTCCGTACACAAGCCTTTCCGCCGCTCCTTCCGTCCCTTGTTGTCACGATCGCTTTCCTCGCCCATCAGCATCCTCTGCAGCTCCTTTCTCTCCTGCTCCTCCCTCTCACGGGAAAGCTGGGAGCTGGTCTTCTTGTTCTGCAGCATGTTCTCAATGTTCTTCCCCATCTCCTCGAAGTCACTGTCCTCTGCGGAGCTGCTGTCTGTGTCCGTGGACAGCACCTCTGTCGATTCTAACACCCTGTGGTGGAAGTGTGATGCAAAAACTGACTCAAACTGCGCGTGGACAGAGTATTCAAGAACACACTCGGCCTCGGATAAGAGTCTCACTTGTTCTGCAGGTCAAAGATCCTCTGACACTCCTCCTTGTAGCGCTCCTGGTGTTCAGCAACAGAGAAACGGGAGCCTCGGGCGAACTTGCTCATGGGCCCTTCGCCTGAACGAGCCTGCTCTGTGGACATGGTCCTCACCACGTCGATAACCTCCCAGCGAGAAAGCTTTTTGATCTAACACACACACACACACACACACAAACAAAACGGTACCATAACAGTCATCATTAGCAGTTGCATTCATTCCTGACCTTTAGGCAGTAGAAATCAATATTTGTGATTGACACACTTGCTGTTGCTCATCAAACTTTGAATTTGTATTGTGGTATCGCTTACACTTTTAGACCTTTCTACTTGTCTCTGCAAATGATCGTGGTCTTACTTCTTCCTCTGGAACACCAAACTTGCGCAGAAGCTGCTTGGCATTCTTCAGCGAGAGTCTCCTCAGGTCAGCGTCTGTCCCCGTCACCGTCTTCTTGGCAGGCTGTGGCTCTTTGTCATCCTAAAAAAAATGAAATAGGACCACATATTTCTCAAAATGTACAAACACGAGGCAGGGTGGGAAAATCCAGGTTGCTCCTGAGGATTGCTCCTACCTTTTGCTGAGTGGGTTTGTTGGGCACTTTAACATAGGAGAAACCCTCTCCACAGCCTGTGGGATCAGCGACCCCCGTGACCTCCAGCAGGCATTTCCCCTTCATGGCGGAAATGAAGGCTCTTGTTGTGTTCCACGGAGCTGTGCGTACCTATGTGAATGTGTGAAACAGGATTAGTGTGAATCATTTATACTCATCATTTGCAAGCACTAAAATCCGTACCTCATCATCAATCTTCATTTGAAAGTCCTCTTCGTTTTCCTCTTCTGGTGCAAAGAAGGACTTCTCACCGTACCCAGCATCCTGCAGGAGGAAGATAACTGTGAGGTGAGGGCAGAGAACTCACCTGTGTTAAACATAACATAATGTACACTGGGATCACACCAGCTGTGTGAGTCTGTTGTACTATACATAGCAGCTGTCCAGCAGTGTGATTGCTGAATGTCTCTGAATAAAGATTTATCTATACATGCAAAGTTTCTGATCAGGGATGGATACAATACACAACTTCAAAACACTCGGACACTATGTATAAACCTTTAATGGAGTCATTTTATGGTACTTTTCACTCATTCGCAATAACTAACAGGTGTCCGAACTAAGTTTTAAGTGACCTGCTCTGGTCAAAATATTCAAAGGATCAGCTGTTACAGCTGTTCAAAGTAGCCTGTTTGGGCTCTCTCCAGAAGTCACTCTGTTTTGAGAGGGCGTGAAGCTGCTCCCTTGATAAAGCAATGAATGGATTCTGTGAACGAGAAATGTGATAGGGTGCACATATCCAGGGTGGTAAAGTTGGTAACAGAATAACTTTAAAACATAGTTAGAACATTGTATTCGTTGTGTATTTTGCTTGTCAAGATGAAGCACACAGCCTGACTTGATGACTGAATCTGTTAGCATACATGGCTACATGAAACCATTCCCCATTCTGCAAAGCTCACACAGCTAGTGTGGCCTTGTCATCAGAGGAAAGCACAGTTACCTTGAGTCTCTGCTCTGCCACCAGCATACTGTAGTAAGCGCAGCACTGCTCCGGAGACACCATGGCTCTGATCTCTTCCTCTGTTGGTAATCTGAAGTCAGGCTTCAGCACCCACCAATTAGAGTCCATCCCTGGTGTAAGGACATTATTTCAAATCAAAATCCACCCAAAGAAATACATACACAAGTGTCACTGGAGGAACTGAAAGGATGATAATGCTGATGGGTCAAATTTGATAGATGGGTGCACCTGTGCGTTTGAAGTCGGCACAAAGCTTCAGTCGTTTCCTGATGCTGCTCTCCGAGTGTGAAGGAAAAGCTTTCTTTATATCCTCCATGCGGATTCTACGCGGCCGATCCTTGCTCTTCCAGAACAAACGGTAGATGAACACCTGCGGGACACAGACATGAGAGTTCAGCTTTTTCGAAAAAAACAAGAAACAAAACAAAAAACCAACAGCTTAAGTTTCTGAGGGAAGTGTCAGGAAATCAACAAACCTGAAGAAAGTCTCTGATGTGCGTGTTGGCTCGTTTAGAGTTGGGCCCGGGAACCTCAAACAAGGGGCACTCCTGACCAACCACAATGATGTCCACAATCTCTCTTATGTAGTAGCCATGTCGCGTACGTAGAACCAAGAAATCTGTCTCTGGCATCTTGTGTAGGTATATTGGTGCACGGAAAAGGTTGTTTTCAAATGCCTAAAAGGAAAAATAAATCATAGTTCAATGCCCGTCAATCTTTCATATATCTTCTTGTGATCTGAAGTAACTGTGATGATATCAACCTGGAGAAGCTGTCCAGGATGAAGAGAACCAAGGAAAGGAGAAGTGTGGCAGTACACAGTTTCTCCATATTTACAGTCAGGAGCTCCAGGATCTTTTCCAGGTTTCTGAAAGAGATGAACACACTATGTCATGATGTAGCTAAATTATGCTATACAAAAAGTCACAAATATAACAATTCATATTGTTTATTTCACTCATTTGAAATTGATGCATTAAGTGCAACAATTCTGCAAATAGAAAAAAAAAAGAAAGGAATCACACCCTTGGGTGCCTCAAATGCTATGTCACCATCAGACTAACCCTTTTGTAGTAGTTTTTGATCTTCGTTGCCATGCCCACTTGCATGATGAGAGGGGCGTATTCTTCACTGTACTCTGCCAGGATCAAATCTCCATCTTTGCCGGTCAAGTCTTGCGGTGTTCTCATGAAGAACATGTCTCCTCCTCCTGCCGCCTGGCGTTCTTGCTCTCTCATCTAAACACAAAACAAATAAAATCTAAATATATGGGGGGCTAGTTGAGTGAAATAAAGGTGGTTTTGATCAGTAATATTTGCCTTGGCCTTCTTCTTGATGTGTTTCAGCAGTGGCTGAACAGGATGGGGACCAGGCTGGGCCACGGCTCCAAACGAGTACTTCTTGAGAGACGGTCGATGGAACTGGCGCAGCTTCATGGGCCCCATGTGAGTGGGGAAGAAGGGTTGTCGGAGCTCAAGCGCCGGGATGGAATGCTGTCCAAAAATTGTAAAATCGTTAGCACATTTCTCAGGTTATGTCTGTGACTCAAACTATTTTTATTGAATTGGTTGATTTTCTGAAGCTAGTCACCTGGATGATGTTTCCACCGAAGGTTCCCCTCAGGCCCTGCTGCTTGGGATAGTAGAACTCATCGTTAGAGAGGTTCCAGCAGTCCTTCACCTCAGGCTGAGACATGTTCTGTGTTGAGAGGAGGGAGATATCTCATTTAATGTCAATTCGCACTCTGATAAGAGACACATTTTCTGTTTCAAATGATCCAGATCTGTGCGAATGAAGCGCTGCTTTCTATTTCAACATTTCTTCCTCGGATGTGATGAAGCAGAACACCTGCTGTGGCTCGTCTTTTATCACGCCAGTCTTCCCCAGCAGGATGCGGCTCTTTTTGATTGCCGTCTCCTTCTTATTTTCTTTTGATGGGGAGTGAGACGTCGTTGCCTCCTTTTCGTCGGGAATCTCTGCAAAAAGAGACAGTTTGGGGTTATTCTCAAAATAAGCAGGACGGAAATACAATGAGGTAAGATGACACATCTGAAGAAGATATACCAAGAATAATATTCTCATCATTAGGGTCCAGTGTGAGGACAGGTGGTGCCAGCATGTGATCCATCTCCTGGTCATCCCAGATAATGTTGTCCTCCCATCGCCCATAAACTAACTCTTCATTGTCAATAGGGAAAATAGAGAACCAGGGACAGTCGTCTTCATGTAATGCTGCAAAGGAAAAGAAAAATGAATATGACATAAATGAGCTAAATGATCAGTAGTAATGTGATCTAAATGAGCTAAATTATCATTTGTAATGTGATCTAAGGGTAAACTTACCATGACTGTCGTGACTGTTCTTATCCCGCTTGGAGCCAGAGATTGAGGAAACTTTGGGCATGGGTGGTGGCGTCGGTGGCACCAACTGCGAATTACTTCTTGTGAGACCTGAGAAATATTGCACACATGAAACATGACAATATGAAGTTATCTTGAATCCTTTCATAGTTCTATATTGGCCCCTGGCATCTCACCCTGTTGAGCATTGTAAGCATTGGCGTTGCGAGTCATACTGGATGGTAGCCATCCTGCAAGACTTGCTTTCTGAGTCTTCGTGCCCTTGTGTTTTACATCCTCTCCGTTCCAGATGATATCGTCCTCCCACTGCAGCTGAGTGACCATCAGGAAAACCTCATTCTCCAGGGCTGCTCCGTCTTTAACCCTCTCGCTGTTGTCATCATTATCACCATCATCATTTCTGTCTCCTTCGGTCTGAAACTAGAGATACACAATATTAAAAAGACAGTTGGAATAGTTTCATAGTTCAGCCAGAGATGTCCTTGTCTGTGTACCTCTGGAGGGGGCTCTGTTATTTCCTTAGGTGCTTCCTGCTTCTCAGGCTCACTCGATGGCCGGTCTTTTAGCTTGAAGCCATAAGTAAAATTGCTTCCATCCTCTGGAACCCCCATCATGTCATACCAGAGCTGAGCCGGACCATATCTCCACTCTGCCACTCTAGGCCGGGACTCAGCCTCTTTGTCTCCATCACCGCAAGTCTGAGAGAACTTTGATTCAACCGGAGCCATCATGGTTATCTGTGTAACGCAGACAAGCATTGTAAGTGTGCCACGCTGCTGCCAGGCTACATTACTGTAGCTTTCAAAAGCCTCTTTCAAAATAAGGTTTTACCTCGTCATCAGAGAGACACTGCTCTGGGGGTGGAGGAGTAGCATACTCATAAATCCACCCCGATTTTTTCTCCAGACTTTGCTCTGTGGGCTCTCCCTCGGGAGGTGGTGTTCCTGAATGAGGGTCCCGATGCTTCCGCTTCTTCTTTCTGCGTGCGCTTCTCCAGACGGAAGGCATGCTCTTCCCGGGACCGAACAGCCGTAGGAACCGAAGAACCTTGTATAACAGCAAAGACATCAGGGCGCAGCTTCATTTTAAAACAATGCTCAATGCTGAAAAAGTCCACACGGCTCCTCAGAGCACATCATAGGCAACATACCATGACGAGATCATAGCCCCTCTGCCTTTTAGGCAAAAGGCGTAGAAGTCAAGGTTAACAATACACTACACATAGCCTGTGTTATATAGGAATTCTCCGCCTGGATTACCCTCATGAAGAAACCTTTAAGAAACACCCTTCACAGGCAACATACCATAACAAGATCATAGCACCTCTGCCCTTTAGACCAATGGCATAGAAGTCAAGGGTAACAATACACTACAGTCTGTTCTATAGTAAACCCTTGAGAAAGACCCTTCACGTAACTTACAATTCTATCTACTTCACTCTCTCTTTCTCTTGTTCCAATCTCTAATAAACCTCTTCTGGAATCATTTCTCTGGCCGGAGTTGTGGTTCATAGTTGGTGACTCAGACCATCCTCTTCATGAGGAATCCTTCCTCACATGCAGTGTATTACGACAGTGAATAAACTTCACCTTTCCGGGTCTAAACTCGGGGAAGAGCTCGGTGACACCTGGCAGTGCTTTGGCAGCATCCTTCTGCATGATCCCAGCGAGAGGGAGGGTGAGTCTGTTTGGGGGCCCTCCTGATCCTGACCCCTGGCAGGGACGATCAGTCTCTGACTCAGAGTCCGAGGAGCTGCTGAAGTCAACCTTATCCACTGCGGAGGATGGAGCAATAATGGAGGGCAGGATGATGCCGTCGCCCTCCTCTGTGGCTACAAGGAAAACACAGTGAGATGATCAAACGTAATCAACATAGCTATGATTTTACTTGCTGACTACACATGAAAACATGTCCTTACCACTTGTGGTCTGAGAGGGCAGCTCATCTTTCTTGGTGGCTGTTGGAATAGTTGGTGGTGGAGGAGGAGGCATGAGCTTGGAATCAATATCCTCACAATCTGCATCGTAGTCGTCATCGTCATCTAGGATGAAGGAATACCAATACCATTTAATTAACATACATAAAACAGAAAGAACTACAATTCTACAATTCACTTAGCAGACACTTTTGTCCAAAGCGACATACAACAAAAGCAAAGATCTAGACAAGGGGCACAGGATGGGATGGGTGATGCAGAGACTGCCTCAAGTCCCATTGGATACTGGTGCTGACGATCTATGTCAAGGTAAAGAGGTTTTATTTTTATTTATTTTATTTTTTTTAGTAAAAGGTGTGTAAAATGAATCATTCTATTTCACATTTTAGTCTGGATTAAGACCATTGCATTATGAATCCTAATGAATTATTGATGTGTGTTTTCATACAATTTCATACAAAATCACCATGAACAAGAGGTGTTTGAAGTGCTTTAGATTTAACCAGATATCATTATCAAGATCACTCATGGGCCCTTTATACATATACATCTCACACTGAGGCATTGTAATAGAATACATTACAAAACATATGCAAGACAAAAAGTTTTGCATATGTGTGAAAGAGAAAGAGGTGACTCATGCTCAAAAAGGTGATCACCTGTTTTCCTAATGGGCTGCAAAGACCCCATGGCCTGTCGGTACTTCTTAGTCTCATCCTCGGCGACTTCACTGATGTCGGAATAGTCGACTGCATCGTCGGTGCTTTTCACCCAACCTGCAAAGAGAAAAGGTAATCAACAGTGTTATTCCTTCAAGTCCACACCTACATCCATGGTACATTCTTTGAGATACACAACTGACTCTCACCCTCTGAATCCACATTTCCAGAGTCTCTGTTGTCCGTTTGATCTTCATCCTCATTGGCTGTGATCTCTGTGATGAGAGAACCCAGACCAAGGTTTCCCAAACCAGCTAGATGCTTTTTGGACTCCTGGTGTTAGAGAGAGAAAACCCACATTCAATAACAACATATTACTATCCATCAACTGGTGCAAAAGCCTACAGCTTTACCCATTAAGACAGTTGATTAAACACAAGGCAAAACAATGCAACTTAAAGGAGGTTGTAAATAAGTAGGTATATATAATTATACATTATCCAAAACACTGTCGTCCTCCAGCTGTCCATCTTCATTGATGTTTCCAAAGAGAAAGCCTGTGATGGAGAAAGGACGATCTTGGTCCTCGTCACTGTCAGAGTCCGACATCCTTAAAAGTACATGAAACAAAATACTGCACTGTTATTATTTATAGATGAAGCGGATCCTCTTTACAGAGAATACAATGTTGCACTGCCATGATTTTTCAGTAGCCCAGAATGGACAACTAAACACATTTTCAGTTGTAATAACCGAGTACTACAATATTTTCTCCTGGGGAAGTAGGTTGCACTGAGAAGTATTCACCTGCATTAAGCAACTTTGATTCAGATGAAATGTGCACGATATAAATTACGTTTGATTTACTCTGTGTGTAAATGTACAAAGTGTATATATCAGCTTTGAGGGAACCGCCACGAGTTAGTCGTGTTTTTTGTTTGGTTGTGACAGAAAATATTCTGTTGAATTGCCAGTTTTTAAACAATTAAGAGGTAGTG
Organism: Chascanopsetta lugubris; assembly: GCA_016785325.1. Classification (NCBI taxonomy): domain Eukaryota; kingdom Metazoa; phylum Chordata; class Actinopteri; order Pleuronectiformes; family Bothidae; genus Chascanopsetta; species Chascanopsetta lugubris. The sequence goes on from JAFBJT010109958.1 coordinate 122,842, forward strand.
GGGTCGAACTTTATTACACGTATCATTACCAAACACTACTTGTGACAATAGCATTAGCTGCAAAGCTGTTTACATTCACGGCTATTGCTGAACTCACGCGTTAACCAAAGACTATCCATCGAACCAAGTCATATAATTTGGAAACCTGCACCACATACTTACCTCCTTTCGCCTCTTCTGGTTGTGTAAACTTGGGTTTAATTCAACTCCTTGTGTCTAATGGGTGCTAAGTACATGTAGCATGCTAATAACAACGGTTAGCTCAAAGATTACATGAATCTTTCAACAACCTAAAACTATATTTCCTTTATACTCCTGTCTACTTCAATTTATCAAGAGAAACTATAATAAAAACGCATGTGCCCTTGGCAAAAATGCCTGCATACGACAAGAACTTTTCTTGTTTTTGTTTGTGTCTTATGGCTGCAGCGATGCAGCTGCTTACTGGCGGAAACTAGCGTGAACCGGAAGAAGAAGATGGCTGCGTTCAGGTACCGTCGTAAAACAGCCAACTCGTGATGTTGATTCACCCAAAAAGCATGTGAAATAATATGACCTTTACATAGGGAGAATAAATGCTGGTGAATTTAATTTTAGGGCATTTTATTATTCAATGAAAGATAGCGAAGATATTTATCAGAGGAAACCTGAACTGAATTTTTAAAGCTGTCCTTTCCTCACCATGGTGCATACTGTTAGTTGCTGCTACCTTGTGTGTGTAAGGAAATGTAGAATTTTGTGAGATATACTAAAATGGCAGACATTCAGTTGATTGTACACAACGTATAATTATGTATAATTTCATATTAAATTTCTGCATGTACTTTTGCTTAGGTAATGACATATGTAAATTCCAAAAATCTAAAATAGACAGTTATGCAGTGAGTAAAAAGAAAGATACAGGAATAGTTTAGCCAGTATTTAATAGTTTTTAAAACACTTGATTTTGAAAAAAGTACAAAAGTGATCCTGGATGCCAGAGTATGAAACCAGCCCAATAACACAAGGTGAGAGGTGTGTTCCTTTAAAAAGCATCTTCTACAGACATGTTAATTTCAACTGGCCTTACCATACACATACTGTACTCACTAAAACAGATACAAGCAATAGTTTAAATACATTGGCCGACCCCAGTGAAACATTTACAAGTGATTCTTAAAAAACTAATTGAAAGGGGAGCGGGGGGAAAAGAACAACTCCGACCACAATGCCATCTGGTATCTGGCAGTAAAATCATGCAGAAATACAATCGTTCCACTAAAGAGAAACAGCAAAGCACTATAGCTGTCACACGGTGAAAAAGAGGGCAGCCAAGAGACGTCTCTCTGCTGGACAGCCTTTCAAAGTGTTCATTGGTTGGTTTGTGGATTGTAACTGAGAGAGTTATCTGCAGTTGAGCAGCAGCCCAGTGGTCACCCTTCTCTCATTTTGCATACATTGTAAAGTTGCCCAGGATCTCCATTAAGGAGAACAACTTCCACAATCACATCCGTTTAGAAAAATAGAACTAATTGCTATTGAAGAAAACCCCGAAATGTGGGATATTCTATTAGTATGTTGTGAAGAAATAAAAAAGCTAAGAAATACAGTTGAATAAATAAATTGCATGACATCCATAAAAATCGAGTGGATACATCGAGTTGACAGATTGCGATCCACACATATGCACACCATGCTTTTTGTTTTGGCCCGGCAGTGTTAAAAATGACAGCTCCATCCTCCACTTCACACATCTCAAGTCACATCCCCTGATCCAGTGGAAAAGTCACCATTAAAATATCTAAAATATGTTGACATTTACTGAAAAGTTTTCTTTGATTCAACAATTGATCTCCATGTACAACATGGTCTCTTGTTTTACCAACTGAGTAAAATCGATGTTGATGGCAATGAGGAAACACAGGAGGGAGACGTTCACAGTGTTACAACAATGAAGCCGCTCTGTGTCTTTACTCGCTGGTCGGCCTATTGTTAGGGCAACAGCAGCGAACTTCCTGTCCGGTCGAATTTTTTTCCTTTCGACAGCGCGGCAACTTGCTTCATCAACTCCCTGTTCTTGGCCTGTGAAAAGTAAATCATAATTTGTTAGACATGACATACAATGTCATTTTTTTTACCGTAGTTATCTGTATGATCAAAATATATGGGTATATTACTCTATTTAGGAAATAGGCATTTTTCACTTCTTATGCATCATTTATTAGATACTGCCCGAAAGGTGTGAAATTCAGGTGCACAGTAGGAAAACCCTTTTGGTCCAAGCAGAACAAAGCAATTACAGATTTAATAACCATACAAATCTAACAACAAAGAGTTTGAAATAGTTTGGATTTGCGAGGTCTTCATGGCATCTACGGCTCCACCTCAACATTTACAGCATCATCGTTATGTCATTTCAAGTGGCAAAAACGGGTAAAGAGTAAATGAAATTAGGATATACCATGCCAGCAAAATTGTTTATGTTACAGTTATTCTTGAAACTAAAGTAAAATGCCAATAACAACAGTAAAAGTGACTTGTGATCAGCCAACTGCAGTGGGAAAGTCACAGTAATCTCATCTGTTCTCTGGCCCTGGGCTGCCAATGTCGTCGTCATCTACTTGTAATGCTGCTCTAGGTGCTTAAAGTGATGGCTGTTAGCTTGTAGCCAAAGATTTGAAGATATGATACAAACTGTAAATAGATACAGCCTCCAACGTGAGCTTTTTGAAAACAACTTGCTATTTACTAAACATGCACACTGTGGTTGTGTAATATATATATAGAGCTTAATGGCAAGTTCTTGCTGAACTCTACCACTGGTGCGTTAAGAGTGGATAGACTGCAGCCAACGCATAAAGAAGCGATACATACACACAGATATACAGTATATGTGTGTATATCTAGTTTCATACCTGCTGCTGCTCCATTGACTCTTTGTGTGACTTCTCCATTTGGTTCATCTTCACTCTCATGTTGGATTCCTGGTACTGGAAGTCTGCTTTGATCTCTGTGAGCTGAGAGTGTTTTACAATCAGTTATACCTCAAAGCACAAACAATTACACTGCTTCGGCTTATACAAGCTTGATGTCATGTGATGTCTTGCTCTACCTTTCGGTCCTTCTCCAGGATGGTCTGATCCCTCTGCTGCAGAAGTCTCTTCAGTGACATCACTTCCTCTTTCAGCTGGCTGATCAGAATGAAGTTGTCCGTTCCTCCAGAATCCATTGACTGGGTGATGGAACTACTGTTGGGGGAGGGGCAAAGTGTGTGAGCCTCACGCTTACGAGTAAGTTATGTCAGTAAGTTCATCGACTATATCTTTCCTCAAACTCTTCCAACATCTTCCTTACCTGTCCCCGTTGGATGGCTTCATCTCCAGTTTTGGTTTCTTCTTTGGAGTCTCCTTCTGGATCGAAGACGATTTATGGCTGCAAGAAAAGGACAGACAAGAATTTACAGACTGTGTCGCAAAGCGTAATGAATGCAAAATATAAAGTGGGAGAAATCAGGGGGGACGTTTACCTCTGCTTCCACAGTCCTTGCTCCTGCTCTGGACTCAAACTCCCACTCAGTCTGTGAAAGAGTTAGTAAAACAGACTTTATTTCCCCATTAATATGTCTTTGAATAAACATCAAAGTTTTTTCAACTGACTGAGCAGGCCGAGGACAGAAGATGTGCCATGGTAAAGGACATACTTGTGGTGAGAGCTGCTGTGTCTGTGTTGGTGATGATGGTGATGATGGTGAGGTCTGGAGTGGTGATCTTTCTCATTCAGTGATGAAGAGTTAGAGGAGCCAAAGCCCTTCCGCTGCTCCTTGGTCTTCTGCAGGACACGGCGGTAGGAGAGGGTACAGAGCCAACACAGCAGCTTCCCATCCACCTGAGAGACGTAAAGGACAGAGTCACTCACGAGTGTCACTGATACACATTCGCTGTGTCAACATACAGTGTCTGGTTCTAGTTTGTACCTTTCTCCTGCCTTCCTCCTTACGGTCAAAGGCGCACTGCTGTTTGCACTGCTCACAGGTCTGAGGAGGTCCATATTTCTTCTCTGAGTTGGTACAGCGCTGGCACTTTGTCCCAATAAACGCTGCGATGATGTTACAGTACTGGCAGGGTTTGGGCTGCGAGTGCAGACAAGGACAAAGGCTAGAAGTTAATTTACGCATCATATCATTATCGATAGCTCACGGGTGTTTATTGTTACTTACTGTTCCAAACTGTTTGACGTTCTGTGCACATTTCTTGCAGATCGTGTTGGTTTTACTGCAAAGACAAATCAGGAGATTACGTCCACATTAAGTAACGTTAACAATACATGGGAACTCCATGTATTTTGGTGCACACATGTCACCTTTCCTGCTGAAATTCAGATCTGCAGTACGTGCACTTCACGATGGGGTGTGCGATGCGGCACTCCTAAAGTAGCAAAACAGAAGTAAATAACAAAACATATAATCATCAGTGCACAAAAGCAGACATATTCAATAGCAGGTCAACGCCCTTTTCATTGTTCATCTCCAACCAAATCTTGATGGCAGCATTGGTAGAAATACCAGCGGACACCTGACAACTTGGGTGTAGACAGTAAGAGGACTGGCATGTGACTGGTCCAGATTTGTTCTGTACCACATGCTGCACATTGCCCTTGAGCAAGACACTAACGGCCTGATTGCCAGTGACTATTCTGATCTGACAAACTTGAAAACTATATTCAACAAAGAGCATATAACTTTTAAAGAGAAATATGTACTTTGCGCCTATCGTTTTTGCACCAGTTTTGTTTACTGTAAGTATACACACGACATCATTATTTGTCAGTTGGCTTCATCTCTTTCATTAAAATGCATTATGCATATGTATGTGAATGGCAAACATATCCTTAACACCACTCTGTGTTGTCATCAGGAAGACTACAGCACAAATACCCATGAAACATAGTTAAGAAGCTGTGCAAGAGCAACAAGTTGGGCATCTGTGGTAACCCTCCAGATAACAACTCTTTTAATGTGCCTCGACAAACATCCAGCTGTTGATCCTTAAAGTATACTCATCTGTAATCACTGTGTAATGAAGAGATAGGTAGCTTGGATTCAAGTGTGCATGCATGTGCGTGTCCAGGTTGGAAAAGATCAAAGCTATTACATAAGCTGAGCCTGTGTCCTAACGCCACCACACACACACACACACAGATAAACAAACACACACACAGATCACGGGTGTAAACACTCGGCGTTGTCGGTGTCGTGTTCAGACTGTGGATCCAAACCTTGCACAGCTGCTGGCCCTGCGACAGCTCCTCGAAGGGGTACCGCTGGTTGCACTTGGTACAGGCGTACAGAGCCGACGTTGCCATTCTCGCCCCCAACTAATATCACCGTGCCCGGGGAAGCGTCGGTGGAGTCCAGCTGCAAACCGAACGGATTAACGGTGCCCTCTCCGTCGTCCCTTCCCCCGTAGCTGCCCGCTAACCGAGTCCTTACCGCACACTCAACACACCGTTGGCATCCAGCGTTAGCTAACGTTAGCCCGGCAGCACAGAAATAGCTGTTAGCTGGAGGGAGCAACCAAAGAACAATAAACTCTCAAATATCTTCGAGCTTCCGCCGTTCCTGGGTGCTTCCGCCGCACAGACGTGACACCGACCGACGTTTGTTCAACCACATGCGTGACCCCCCGAACACTGGGCAGGCTGTTTTGTTCCGACTTTTCACTGTTCTCTCAAAGAAAGGTGTTTTCCTGTTTTCCTTCTCTCTTTTTGTATCAACGCCGTCGTCGTCATGTAACCGGAAGTGGTCTACGGATCCGCGAGAAGAAAGGAAAGTTATCGCGACAGAACGTCACGCCGCGGGATCTGGAGTTTGAAATGTGCCGAGCCAACCCGCTACCAGCACTGTCAATGGATTTGACTTTGGCTGTTTACTGGTGATGGATGATGGATGGATGGATGGATGGATGGATGAAGGATTGAAGAATGGATGGATGGATGGGCCTCAATGGCTGACGCCATACTAATGATATTATGAGGCTGATATTCTATTCAAGAAATGGCAATGATTCTAAAAGTTTGTACATTGACAAATTAATACATCTTGCATTTTAGGGGTTATGGTTAAACTTTATTACAGTTACATTTGAATGAAAAAGAAAATTAAAATACAACTGAAAATGTGCAACTTTGTAAAATCAGAAAACAAGTTCACACCAGTTTTGCACTGATTTGGCTGCATTTCTATTTTGGTGTATGACTGCAAATCAATACTGATAATGAAAGGATTAGAAAAAAAAGCCAATCAATAAACCAATTAGGCTCCAGGGTGATGCATTACATATTCATATGAGAGTCGTTTTTGTGAAAAGTGAGTTGTTGTCATAGTTTGCCTCGCCTTCCATCATGTGTCAGCACTGATTGGCCCCTGCCCATCATGACAACTGTAATAAATATTAGAATAACACACTGCCCAATAACAAACACATATTATGTGATTGAAGTTCCACCATCATTTAAATGGTAGGAAAGGAGGAAGTTGCATTTTACAACTAAATAACTTGCACATCATCCCTCTCCTCCAGGCATGAAGGAGGACCTGCTCCTGATTGTAAATACAAAGGGCTTGTTCTAATCTAGGGTAATGAAAATGCATGCAATCACATGACTATACAATCATTAAAACACCAGTAGTATATGTCTCATTTTCTATTAATAGAAATAATTTCGCCTAAAATTTGCACACTGGACATTTATCATGAACTGCGAAACCAACTGAAATGATGTTAGTCATTGTGTTTACATCATTCTGATGCAACAGACCATACTGACTTATCAAAGCTATATCATGTGTTTATTGCAAGTATTCACACACACAGTAGAAAGGCAAACTAACACTGTATTTAGTGTTTAACCGTGGCGATTAAAAACCTCTCATTATCATCCAGGGCAAGGCACAGATCATTATCACGTTTCACTCAACTAAAAAACCAAACACCCCAAGCAAATCATTATGCTACATTATTAGAAAATAAACATTGGCTGAAAGTAGTTTGTAAAAAGCCTGTGCAAGAGATGTTCACATTAATATTTCGAGTAAATGAATATCAAGTGGGACAAATAAACTGTTGCATAGTCTGTGCATCTTACAGACATTTCGATGGGAACACCAAATTTAGTTCATGAAATGAGTGTTTATGAGCTATAAATACAGAACTAGGAATAATAAATAACTAGTTAGCAAAATGAAACTTACAAAACTCAGGAATGTAATATATACTATAAGACAGGTTATCTAAAAAAAACAAAAAACATTTTGATCACAACAATCTAAAAGCACCGAGTTGTGAAAGTAAGTCATTCATGCTTTTTAACGCTCTATATATGACTATTGTTTAGTATGACAAGAAGCTAAAATTACAGCCCTTAAGCTACTATGCTAAACTCAGTATTTACCTGTAGTTGGAAGTATCTTCGTGGATGTTAGAGCTTTTAACCTCAGGATAATATTTGCAGCATTTGCAGCTACGACATGTATAAGGCATAAATATTTAACCCGAGTCATATTTTAGAGTACTTTAAACATGTTCAACACTGATTGTAGGTAGTTTAATGTGCTCAACAGTCTCTCGGTCCTGCGGGATGAGAACAGTATGGCTGTGGTCAGAAACTCCTCTTTTGAAGACAGAACATAAGACAACCAGACACTTAAGATGATAGTGTACGAACACGCTAAGTGAGGCAGAATCATTGCAACTGCACGGCAGCTTCGGACGATCGCGACTCGGCTTTTGTCAGACAAACGTCTGCACTGGAGTGATGGAGCGCGTCGGAGAACCGGCCCGCTCGGAGGAGGAGGAGGCGGAGCGGTTGGTCACCTCTCGCTGGAGCTCGTCCACTCGCTTCTGCAGCTCGGCACGCTTTGCCAGCAGCTCCTTGTAACGCTGGTGAACAGGCTCCTGATAAAATAGAAAATCACGCACAAACACATTGAATTTTGTGAAAAAAAATCCCTTAGGTGCCCACATTTTCACAGACATGATTCTACTTTTGTGGTCTTGTAGCTGTGGTTTTGGAAATACAAATAATTTGTGTCATATTGAGCAGCTCTGCAGAGCCTACTTCTTAAAGGTACAGTATGTAGATCTGTAGATGTTAAGAGCCGAGTACCCCCCCCCTTCACCCTTCCCTCCCAAACATGGTGGAAAACCAATGGTATTCTTTAGTTAGGGTTCAAACTCAAAAAGTATTTTGTTTGTCCATTTTGAGCTACTGTAAAAACATGGTGGAGCAACATGAGATTACCAACTGCACCTGCTAGTCACTAATATACTAATGTGCCTACACATCACTCCCATCCAGATCTCAGCATCATGTCATCCGCGTATTGTATTAACTGCAAAGTTCATCCCACACAGGTCTTGATTTATGTTATACTGCAAGGGAGTGGACTGTTACACAACCTTAATTAGTCTGTAACATGTAGTAAACTGTAACAAATGAATGTAGATCGATTAGAACCATGTGGGTGGACCACACATTTCAGGCTATAAGACACCAGAACCATCGAGTGACCACCTTAGTTTAAGTAAAGAGCATCGCTTCCTCAACTTGCCTGAGGTCTCATGCGAGGGTTCCAGCGGATGTAGTACCCGACCCAAAGCTCCAGGTGGCGCAGACTGACAACGGGAAACAGGACATGGTTGGAGTAGTTCACGTACAGAGGATTGGTGAAGTCCTCCAGCTGGCTGTTAATGTACGACCACAGAGACACTGTCCTCTTGGGAATCTCCTGCAAAAACAAAGATCACAGTGATTTGCAGATCCTCTAATTAGCAACAAACACTGCATTCTGCACTTTTAACCAACTTTAACATGAATATGTGCAGTGATACAAACAGCTCTTACCTCTTTCAGCCTCTGCTGTTCGCTGTTACATAAGAATGTCCCAAACAGGCAGCTGTACAGGTGGTCCAGGATGGTGACCAGGAAGTATTCATTAAATTCAAAGGCTGCAGGGAACTTGCAAACAAACACATCTTCATTAGTATCTTTACATGATTGTATTATTTGGAGGTTTAACTCACATTGAAGTTTCCCTTACCTGGCGAGTCAGTTGCCAGACACAGTCAATGAACTGAATAAAAACAGGTGAACGGTCTGCATCTGTGTGGTTTCTATCACCATGTCCAATTCGCTGCAAGAAAAAGAGGAAAATCAGATGCAACTTGAATAGGACACAGCACATCAACATCCCAGAGTTCTTATACGTTTCAAACAAATCAAGTTTGAGATATTTTAAAATCAATAATTAATTGAATTTTAAGAGATTTCTAGATAGGCCATGAATTGTTTACACAGTTCAGAATAAACCTTGAAACACCATATTATCTGAAATGGTTATCTCTTTGGGAAAGAATGACAATACACTTCCCCTCTAAGCATGTAGGAGAACTGTGTAGTTGGTCCATTGTAGGTTACTGTATTAAAACATGGTGGCAGCCTGTAGAGAGGACATGATTGTGAAGAAAACTTAAAAGGCACATTCGGGGGTAATACAGACAACTGTCATTGAGACAATTGCAAATAACTAAAAACATCTTTATGATATGAATATCAATTATTTTCCCTTTCTTCCAATGAGGCTTTTCTCAGTATTTCTTATATGCACATTTATTTTTCTTATATATTTGTACTGAAATGTCCCATCTCTATAAAAAGTGTAGAACAGATCAATGTTTTTACCAGCTGGAAGCGGTGACCAAAGCTCAGCCACTCTTTCTCCAGCAGCACCTCGAACCCACGGATAGTGCGGTAGTGACCGTCCAGCATGAGCATGGCCAGAGAGGTGAGCTGCGCGGTGCGGTCCCATCCGTCGCTGCAGTGAACCACAACAGACGTTTTCCCAGACTCCACCTTGTCTGCGATCCTCAGCGCTCCGGCCAGGATCAGCTATCAACACACACAACTCAGTCAGAAGCCTGGACACGGGCTCAAGTTTGATTGTAGTGTCCGTTTCACTCGACTCACCTTGATGTGCTCAAGCCAGTGAGTGGACTCCAGGTTGGAGAGCCAGCGGGAGTCCTCGATGTTGGGGTAAACCATGTCCTTCAGTTTGCGGAGTGACTCCCTCATCACGTGGATATTGTGGATGTCCAGGAACACCAGTTCTGCATTTTGATAAGCATCCTCACTTTCATATCCACCTCCTTTCATCTGAGAGACAAGAGAGGCAGGTTTCATCCCAAAACAGAGACAACACATTCCCTACCAATCCTAGTATGTTATCTGACACACGAGTGTAATATCCAACCTTGTTGGCAGCAGCGAAGACACTGGGCCTGGCATCAAAAATGAACAGTTTATGGGACTGAGCATTGGTGTCCATGATGGACTGGAGGTATTTCTCATCCTCTTTGCTGCGCTTCCCATTGATGCCGACCATGGGCTGGCTGCAGCGCGTGATGGTTGCTTGGCTCTCTGGGTGGATCCATGATAAAACCTGCAAAAAACCACAAAATGCAGCAGGGTATCAACACAGACACTGGAGCAGATGATCATAGGCAGGACAGGGCAAAAGAGCAACCACTCACTGGTATTCTGCCCTTCGCTCTGAAGGCAGCGACCCTCTTCACCTCCTCATCTGGAATGTTGACGGGCACGGCCAGAGTAGTCGGGTATGTATCGCACAGCTCGTAGTGATCATTTATTTTTGTTATCCTCCAGCTTTCGTTAGGTATGCCCTTCAAAAACATGTCATTAATTTCTTCTTCCCAGTTTGGACGGTACTTATTCCAACATTTGCTTTTAACAAGCATGAGCATTGGAGCCAAAACACATTTCTACATATTTTGATACAGCTTTCAGTATTTGCAGCAATCAGAAATCAACAATATAAACTAAGGTTAGACCAGTATTAGCCAGGTTGATTATTACATCTGATATTCTGATGTTTACTGATAATCTGTGTCAGCATTTTATTTCAATGATCATCATATATTGAGGAGTGAGCTACGTGAGTTCAATTGTAGTTGTGTCTCTCCTTCTGTTTTCTTCACTTAAAGGAGCATAAGGAAACTTTCTGAAAATTGCTGTTTATATTGACACCTGAAAGTGTAAAGTGACATGAAGTCCTCATTCTACTTCTTGCTCTGCAGCCATGTTTACACTTGTTGGGCGTGAGTGCCAAAGGCAGACAGAAAGTAATCACAACAACAAAGACCTCCAGTAGCTGGTAGTTGCTATGGCCCAATGCAGCTTTAAAATCCAAACAGCATCAGTGCCTGATTAGCTATTAATTACAGCAACTAACAGCCAATTAAGCCCTGGTGCCACTAACAAACCTTTAACAGCATTTCTTTCACAACACATGCAAAATGGCTACAGGAATATATCAGCCTCATTAACTTATAATAACCAGTCTTGGTGCTTGGCCCTAAAAAACAATCTCATTTAACCATACATAAATGTCTGTACTGACTGCAAAGTGGCAGTAGTATCTTACAAGAAATTAATGTAGTTTGCAAGTCACAATATTTTAGGAATTTTGCAACATTACCTTCAAATTACTATTTACATTTATTGAAAGTTGATTATAAAAGTTTGTTAAGAGGTTTATTGATTAGTAATGATGTGAGGGACTAAATTCAATACTCTCAGTAGTAGTATTTAAGTTTTTCATTTCACTGACTATTCCTACTCCCCGTGAATGCAGCGCGAGTCATCTTCACATACCTGTCTCTTGTACTCTGACACAGCGTCGTACACCTTCCATCCATTCTCAGGGAAAACCTGCCCATATTCAAAGGCGAAGATTTGCTGTGGAGAGTTGGGGGGTAGGGGGCGGGGTCACTTGGTTGTGCAGAGCGACAGCATAATAGTCGGCGAGGATCACTCACCAGCCCGTTGGAAACAGGAAACGCAAACTTTATCAGCACTTCGAAAATGGACTTCCTGAGTGTGTCCTCCATCTGTTTGTGTGAAAATCGAAGATTACGCATGTCCTTGGAGAGAGGAAGAGCAGAGGGTTCAGAGGTCAACAGCAGCATGGATGAAAGAGTGTCACTGGTATAAAAGCAAAACATTGACAAACAGTTATGGCTTAGAAGGCGACTGCAGACAGTGTGCTTCGGGGAAGACAAGAGCTCCATCTATTTCACCAACTTGCATCTGTTACCAATAAAAACTGAATTGCCATGTGAACAAAGTGCAATGACTCACTTTGCAAACCAGGCCGTAGGACACGTCACCGCGACTTGAAGCACTTCCAATCTTTTCCACACGACTCACCACCCCGAGGGGAAGGTCCAACACAAATGCTGGTTCCTGGAAACAAACTACACGTGAGCAGAAACTCTACAAAATGATAAATCACTACTGTTTTCTGAGGCCCTGAACGTACCCTGTCCATGCATTTGAAGAACAGCCTGTAGTTGGTGACCATCACGGTTCCTCTCAGTGCTCCAGTGAAGGGGCAGAAGTAGGTGATGTCCTGAGCTGTGGGGAGAAATAAAATCCCAATTTAGTCAAATATTTGACAAATCACTTGAGTGTACAAAGCTGAGTAAGTTGATCAGTCTTGAATGAGTAAGAGCTGAAGTCAAAGTGTGTAAGATTTCAGTGAAATAATTTCAATTTCAATTGGCAGAAAAGGAATTTAGTATGATTATACTGGAGTTTTCTATTAGTGTATAATCACCAGAGCATGTGATTGGTTCTCTTCATTACTCAAGGATGAGCTCTCTCTATTTACATCAGGAGTGGGTCCTCTCTGCAGAGAGTGCCATGTTTTCAGAGAAGCCCAGAATGGACAAATTATTGGGCTTCTCGGTTTGAATGATAATGACAACTAATATATGATCTCCTACATGTTGGAAGGATGTCATTAAATCTTACATGCTGCATCTTGAAGAAGTAAACCTACCCATGTCCTGCACGGTTTCATTTGGAAGCAACTGTGGCTCCTCTTTGTCTGATTCTCTCAGCACCTGTTGGAAACACAAGATAATCAACTTTAAAATGTATAAAAATACAAATTAAAAAAAAATCTACATTTAAAGGTATAGTATGAAGGATTTGCCCGCAACAGTACAGTCTCAAATAAAAAAGTAATCCCACTCATTGATGACGATTGTGCCATTAGAATTGTGTAATGGGCTGTTTATCTGCAGAGACACTGCTGTGCCTGTACTTCCTTATTTTCTTGTTGTTTTGAACTGGACAGGGTGGTTCTAGTAGGCAGTGTTTGGACAGCTTAGTGCTGATGGTTTGCCTACTTAACAAGATACACACTATTCAACACATGTTTGACCATCTAGGCCTTATTTATGAATTCCCTGACGGGTATAACGTCATGAAATGGTCTACCTTCGCAGCAGTTTTGGGTTTGACCTGAAAGGTGCAGAAAAGAGCACAGTCATGTTTCAGTCATTATCACCACCACCATTCTCTGCTGTCATGAGCTGCGTGAAGTCGACGTGAGTGCAGGATACTGACCCTGAGCTCTGGAGAGAACTCAGCAGACGTGGACACCGAGTCTGAGGACATGGCAGACGGTGGTTTGGCCTGAGCGGAGCGGTCAGAGCGGGAAGTGGATGTGCTGCAGAAAGACGTGGTGGAAGAAGAGTAAGAGGAAATGCTGCAAACATTACGACACCTACCATCTCACTCCACTTTGTCACCGACTATGCAGGATGTTAGACTTTGAATACATTTGTACTGAATGCATTTATCTCGTCATCATCAAGTGACCTTTTCACTGTGACCACTTCAAACAACGGTTGGTGGATGGCTCCTCAATTTCACGCGCGACAGCCACGCCAACCCTATATGAGAATAAAGGCTTTACTTGACTCAACCTAGATAGCCACTTAATGGTTTTCACTCTTTGACTAAAAAAGTAAATGACTAACGCCACTGAAATCCGATGTTAAAACATTTGTTACCTCTTAAGAAAAGACTAGTTTAAAGTCAATTCGTTGAAATGTTTGAATCACTTATCAAACGCAGAATGAATATTCCAAACTTCCTCCGAGTCCAGTTTCTAGTAAATATTTGAGTTTTAAGAGAATCAAACACCTTATAGACATCACCTTAGGCCCCGAGGAATCAGTATTCGGGTGATTTACACACACTTAACCCTAAGATAATAAATCGAAGATGTCTGACAAGAGGAACGGGTCAAACCTGGGAATACTAACAACACAGTCATGTCATCTCATATCATCTTATCCTGTGATCTGGGTCACGGAGTATTTCTACCAGTACGCATTGGGCCATTGTGTCAGGGCCAGTGACACTGCAGGGACCGAATGGGATTCGAAGCACTGACCGCTTCCATAGGCAACTGCTCTAACCACTGTGCCACTGCCGTCCTTTACAACAGTCATCACAAAATAATTTAAATAAAATGATTAAAAAAACAAAACAAAAAAAAACAGTCATAATACAGTCATCACTAAAAAAAATGTTAGTGGGGGTAAATGTAAATGTAAACAAAGGTACAGAATATCAACAATGTTGATAAACCATAAAAGGCTGAAGATATTTACGGGTAATGGATTTATATTATAGTAAAGAGGGTGTGTGGGTGATATAACATTTTGTATTGTAAACATGAAATGAATTTTACCTATTAGTAACTGCAAAATTCATTGATAGTATATTTCTGTACTGATCTATTATTATCTGTATGACTGTACTTCAGAGGCACTGTCACTTTAAAGGCACAGTACATTGGATGCAGCCTTTAATTATCATATGAGCCCAGGCGGTGTTTAGTTCAGGTTCAGACTGTAATGATCACATTCATTTACAGCTTGCACCATCTCCCATTGCAATCGTCCAAACAATATGCAAAACGATGGGTCAAACATAACTCCGTTTAATGAAAGAGTAAAGATATCAATAAATAGAAAATAGAGAATATGAATCCATTACATGTCAGTGATACACCACCATCATTTCATCATTACCTGACGTGATTTAAAACGACTGCTGGCTCAGTTCAGGGTTTAGAGTTTAGTTTTGTCCATTGTGGGTTCCAGTAAAAATATGGCCACTCCCACAAAGAGGACCTACTACTGATGTAAATATAAATTCCTACGAAACAAAACAATGATAAGCAGAATTAAATAAGCATGTGCTCACAAACACAGTGACCCAATAAAAATTGAAAACAAAAAAAAACTACGTCCTACATAAGTGTCAAAATAAAGTGGTTGTTACCCGGATGGAGTTAAGAGTGGGCTTGCAGCTACTTCTGAAGTTCTTATTGAGATTTAACACTTTAACTTTAGCCATAGCAAAACAAAACAACCCCCTGTTGTAGTTAAATGGTATTTAGCGCGTTAATGTGTTATTGTGACGGTTTTATCAGATACCTGGACAATGAATCAACACTTGGCTGTCGGGACGAGGAACGTTTCGAGCCCAAGCTGTCGACGCTGCCACTCTTCTCCATCTTCTCCCGGTCAGCAGTCCGGTCAGCTGTCGGTGCGAAGCCCCGAGAGAGACGTAGAGACTCGGGTGACGGCGGAGGAAAGAGTGTATGAGCCCGTCAGAGAAGAGTCAATCCCCACAAACAAAAGGAAGCTGCCATCTTTTCCCAGCAGCCTCCCCAATCCCTGTCCGCAGGACTAGGGAGAGCGCCCTCTGCTGCATGACTCCAGAACCACATTAGTTCTGAGCTGCCGTTTGAGCTCTGGACATTTTCAAAATATCAATATTTGGTATCGGTTTGAGTTGAAATAACCGATAATTTTCATAACTTATAAAACATATATTTCTGCCCACACTACCCCAACACTCACCAATTATGATTTTAAGTAAATGTCCCTTTTTATGTATTGGGTAAAACAAAACAAAAAAGTACATTCCTGTCTGGAAAATTACCATATTCACTATTTGTTTCTCTCTCAAAACATGCAGTGTCCATCTAACTATGGAAAGGTAAATGTTTGACCAAGTTACAAATATCATTGTTGAAATTCTTTACCATAATTTTGTCACATACATTTTCAGCATTTACTTAGTACACAAACGAATTCTGTCCTATTGATCATTACTAATTTGTTTCTATTTTTTCACAGAAAGAGTAAAAGTGAAGTACTAGATTAATTGATCAAAGGCAGATTTTTGTTGATCAAATAAACTTTCAGGTGCCTTTACAAACAAGTATTTATTGCAATAAAGAAAAAAAAGAAACAAACCAGAGACATAGAATCACATCACACAAATCACTCAACTTTATTTTGAGTTTTAATTCAGCTGATGCAACTCATTTATGTACAAAGTTTAGCCTGCTATCAGTAGAGAAACTAAAGCATTCGAATAAAGAATGTATTCAAATGCATTAGCCAATTCTACCAAAGGGAAAATGAGACAAAATGTATCAGTTAAAAAAAGACAATGTAATTAATACATGAAGTTATTTTACATATTTCTCCATAAATTTCTTGTGGAACTCGGAGCGCAGCGTGTCATTCACAAAGCGTTTCTCTTTCCGAGCTTCGTCAACTCCTTTGGCACAGTTTTTGAAAACAACGTCATCATCCCACCTGCAGAGATATCAACAAACAGATTATCGGTAAAACTGTCTCTGTTAAAATCCAACACTCATACCATGCATGTTTTGGTGTATGTTACCTTCTTTTGACCTTGAACGAAGTCTGAATTGGGGGCGGCTGTTGTGGTTGACCTGCCAGATGAATCAATGGATTTCCACTCAGGATATTCTCCATGCGAATTCTCTCCTCCTCTGCCTTCTGCTCCCGCTCCTAAGATAAGAAATTATATAAATTCATGGACTAAATCCAGTAGCATTTACCTCATTTTAAACATAAGACTTGTCTAAGTCACAAATGTTTTCCTCAACTCAGTCAGGGATATATACCAGGACAGGTATTGAAACAATGCCTCACTTTGCGCTCTTGCTCCTCAGCCCGCTCTTTCTTGATCTTTTCAAGTTCGGCGTGAAGCGCTGCAATGTCGTCATCATCACTTTCCTCCTCGGAGTCGTCATCCTCATCATCCTGTAAACAACAAAAACATTGCTTGTGAGAAAGCTTTGCGAATACTAATCACCAACTGTCCATTCAATGTCACAGTGGCAGCAGTCACATCAGTAAGAGGGTCATCTGCGTCAAGGTTAGCTGCTGGGATCTGATCTAGTCGGGGCCTCTTTGACGAAGAAGATGAAGACGATGATGATGATGTGGTGTGGTCTGGAAAATGTCAGAAGATTAAATTAGATACAGACATTTAGAGATATTTCAGTGATCATTAAGTCTGTTATTTTAACTAACCTCTTGGTCCCCTCTCTCTGGTCTTTTCACGTGCAACAACACGCTCCCTCTCCTCAAGCTCTCTGCGGAAGTCACGGGCACGCACCTCCTCAGGGGCATCCTGAGTTGGTTGCCTGAGGATGACAGAAAAAGATGAAAAATGGTCCATTCCAATATTTTGTTTCCAATACTGCACACGAACGCTCAAAGAGTAACGTTTGATCTGTAGAAATAACCGAATCAAATGTATTTTGATTATTCATTTGTGTCCACCTGCAACATATCAAATATAACTGTCAAACATGTCATCATCAACACCTTCCTTTTATTAGCATGCTTATTGCGGAATACATGTGACCAGTTCATTGACATAAACATTATTATGCATTAATTGTAAAGCATCTCATAGGTTGGAGATCAATGGATATCTCCCTAACCAGAAGTAATCTCGTTGATAATCTTGTAAAATAATAACTAATACTAACCTGTACTTGATCTTTGTGTGACCAGGAAGATCTCTGCTGGAATACTGTTTAGACAGAGCACTCAGGTCCCCTTCTCCTTTACCTCTCCCTCCTCTTGCCGGCTCAAACGTCGGCCTTGCAGCTGTGGTCATCTTGGATGGCTCTGTACTGCGGAAGCAAAACAAATACAAAAGCACAAAGATCTTCACATGATGCTAATACCTTTTTATTGATGATTATGACTGGTAGAAAGCAGCGTCCTATACGTTTGCCTTTAAAGTATAATCTATTGATAATTTGCATGGTGAATACTGCTACACGGTAGATCAAAGGCACAACAATATAGGCTGTAAGATCATGGTACATAACATAACTTAGCCTATTAGCTGTAATGGCTAAAAGGTTGCTAGCGCGCTAACCAGCTTGGGCAGCGCTCCGAATGCGGAAAGACTGATAATTCATCTTGAAAAGAAACGTAAAAGTTTTAGCCATGAATTATATGAAGCTTCGTCAGCTGAAATAAAACCAAACCCCAAATATAGTTCATTTACGAAAGGAAACAACGACAATACTTACGGAGATCCTACCACACCGTCAAACGGAAGTCCCAACGCAGTCTGATGCTTCACGGTAATGTCACTTCCGGTAGACGGCTGCGTTCAATAAACCCGGAACTTCTACTTTTAAAGGACAAACATCAAATTTAACCAGCTATACAATTAATTAATAATTTCTCTAAAGCTTCAGGTTTGCATCTCTATATCTACAAATGTAAAATCTTATGTCTCTATGAAAACATACGTAACATTCGGGTTAAACCAAAAACTTAGGCATAGAAATCACCAAAGATATGTCCTCTGGACAACATCTTAATTTCCTCCCCAGACTTAAGAAAACACAACATATCATGAATCTGTGGCTTCAACGGGATCTATCTATTTTTGGGAGAATCCGCTTAACTAAAGCAGATGTGATTTCCAACGACCTCTCTCTCCTGATGAGAGGCCATAATCAGTATCAAGAAACACTGAGAATAAAACCCCTTCCAATGATAAATGGACTTGATGTAATGGATTCTAAGCGGAACAACAAACCCATACGTAATACTTTTTATATGAAAAGAGGAAAATATCTCCGCGTGGGAAAGCATTTTTCTGATTGGAAGAAGAAAGCTTGGATATTACCTTACAAGTATTGTATTTCCAATAAAATAAAAGATGTTCTCATCAAAAGGTTACGAAATATATATCCAACAAATGTATATTTCTCTACATTTTTTAGTATTGAAAACAAATGCAGTTTTTGCAATATGGAACCAGAATCCCTAACTCATTTATTCTACCACTGTGCCCAATCACTTAATTTCTGGACGCAACTTGAACAATATATATTGTGTAATATTAATATTAACATCTTAATTGACTGTAAAAGTGTGATGATATCTTTTATCCATGGGAAACGCAACATTACTTTTCTTACAAACGTATTCATTCTGTACAGCAAATTCCACATACACCAATCCAAACACTCAAACCCACCTTCGTATGTTTCTTACATGAGTTTTTTTCTCTCTCTCTTAATTGTATGTCAACTTATCTATGTATTTAATTTCCTCCCTTCTTTTTATTATTGGTATATTGTAAATACTAATACTAATTACACCCTTATGAATAGTTCATTATGATTTGTTTCCTTTTTGCTGATATGTAATATATATAATATTATATTATATTGGAGCACCTGTCTGCTGTTCTATGTACAGTTGTTTGTCTATACAACCTTTTTCAATAAAGTTCATTGAAATAACATAACTCAATAATAAAATAAAATAAAATAAACCTGGAACTTCATGGAATCAATGCTTTTGATTGCACAAGATGTATTTACGTATTTAAACAGACGTTTTCTCTTTATTTGAAAAATGATTACATCTCTTTATACATCTAATAAAAGCATATAAGGAAAATGATCTCTATCCTTTTTCTCTATTGTTCTACTTGTTTCAACAAAATACTGATACAGTGGAGGAAGCAGGGAGCACATTAGGAACACTTACATACTATCTGATTGAAAAAACAACTCCTATGCATACCTGTTGGTGAGACAGGTACAGTCTTCCGTTGCACGTCAGTCTGTTTTCTTGCCCTCATTCCGCACATTGACTTAAAAGGAGGAATGTTTTGTCACTGGCAGCTAAGTTGAACATACCGTACTCAGATTGTACGAATGTATGTGCAAGTCGGTCTTATATGTTCTGCATGGTCATTATTTACAAAGTCACAAGACGTTCTTTGTGAGCATTGCAAACCTCAGTGTAAACATTGCAGCGCTGATGCCGTACACCTGTAAGCAATGCAGAGGTGGAGAAAGACCTCAAGCAAATGAAAGGACATCCAACACATTTTAATGCTTGATAATTATATTCTCAGGCCTGTGTTAATGTCTTTGCACACAGTTTCCAAACATCAAATCACCGGTTTTCAAACTATTATGCAAATGACTGGCGACGTAAACAACCATAGGGAAACAAGAGTGTCTTGCTGTCAGTGACCTACGACCAGGTGTGACACAGGTAAACAAATCTCACGATACAAAAGGTTCAAAAAAAGGGAACGACTTTCCTTCATTACTGTGGAAATGATGTCTCAAATATTATCGGTTTTTAGGTCTACAATGTGGAGCCAAATATCCTTCACCGTACCCTTGGCCTTCCAAGAATCACTCCGACACCACTCTCTGGCATATCAATGTATTTCATAGATTGATGTTTCTTCATGGATTTTTACTTGGTAATAAATTGCTTCTGGCTAAACTGTCAGTGATTTATCACTTTGATACGTGACTGTCATGTTTTAAATTTACTTGGCGGTGACAATGTCAAGAATCTTTACCGAGGATGTTCGCTGGTGTTGACAGAGAACCGTAGCGGAGGAGGTTTTGCTAGATTCCACAAGTCCTTGAAATATTACATTGTTAAAATGTGCCACTTCCCACCAAGGAGGAAAAACTGGATAGGGATGACACAAAACAAACCACACGTGATTGTGGTTTCCTGCGAAATATAGAGTTATCTTTCTCATGTGTGTGTGAGATAAACATTTAAAAATCTGAATGAAAATCAGAATCAGCAAAAGTTGAGTGTATAAAATCTGGTGACATCTACCTCTGGAGTTGCATGTTGTATCCCACCCCCCCCCCCCCCCCCCCCCTTCAGCATGCAGAAGAACCTATGTTTTTCCTCAGTTGTCGTTAAAGCTCTAAAGATGTTAAGTACGTCCACTCAGGTCCACTGTAAAAAAATGGCGGCCTCCACAGGGAGGACCCGCTCATGATGTAAATATACATTAAAGGGCTCATTTTAGGGTAAAGTAAAAAGTAAGTCATACTTTAAGGTGATTATACTTTCGCAGAAATGTCAGTATATAATTGTTTTGTAATCCTTACCCTACATAAACAAGTGACAAAAATTGACCAAAATGTTTCACACTGCACCTTTAAGGATAATATTAGTCTAATTGACAGCAAAGTCACATGAAAATATAATAATTTCTCCAATTTCATTTCACTTTTATCCATGCAACATTTATCCTCTTGCTGAAAAAGATATAGTAGTGCCAAAATATAAACATGTGGGCTGATGTTCATCAGGTGGATGATTAAAAGATAAGAAAACAATTTAGAGTCTACTTTCACCCAAATGAGAAAATGATAGAGTCTAAATGTATTTCTGTTATGGAATATCATTGACACTTGACCTCATCGAAGCTAAGTACTGTATGTCTAAGCGCAAAGTGGGTCATGTGTGCAAACCTGTTTTTAGCTTGGTTTGGGTCGGGTGCATTCACATGTAAAGGACGTTGACAGGTTGTGATAAGATGACAGATTAAATTCCCAGCAGCTGTAGATCAGGTTTGTCAAAGGTTTCCCCATAAGAACGCGATCTTTCTGATGAAATGTTTTTTCGGGTTAAATGAACCACATCCATGTTTTCGGTGACATCTGGTGCGAAGCTTTCATCTCAAGGCACATCAGTGGAGAGGTTTCAGGAGAGATATTTCAAGCTCCAATACATATTGAAAATACAAGATGTTTACGCCAGCCTAGAACGGGAACCTGCCCATGTAGAGCACCGTGGAGACGAGGGGTGTTTAGCTGCAACCTGCAACTTCACCTCTAGATGGCACTAAATCCTCCACACTGTACCTATTTCACTATATATACTAATGCCATTTAAATAAAACCCATTTAAAACTAGGCTTTACTACATTTTAAACCAACATTCAACAAAAACAAATGCAATAGCCCATCCTTTAAAGGCAGAGTATGTAGGATTTAGAGTCATTTAGTGGTGAAGTTTGTCCATTCTGGTCTACTGTGAAAACATGGCCGCCTCCATAGAGAGGACCTGCTCCTGTGTTAGTGTTCAAGGCTCATTATATGTTCATCAAAGCAGCAGCTCATGTGCGTTCAGGTGATCACACACATGAAAAACAATACAAATGATTTGAAATCATATTTCTGCCAATAGAAATTTCAGATAATTTCACCTGGCTGTACCTTTAAAGGCACAGTGTGTGACATCTACTAGGGAAGTTGCATATTGTATCCATCACCCCACCGCTACCATCCGAGCATGCAGGAGCCTATATGTCCAAATAATTGTTTTGTAATTCTATCATTATTCCGCAAAAATGTACAGAAACCGTACACACTGCACCTTTAATCAACAATGGAATGTTCACAGACCTGTGGCATGATCTACATGTTAAAAGGCACCTGTGAAAACCTCCCACCCACACACCCACCTGACCGGCCTGTGCGGCAGCACCTCAGACTGGCTGGCTGGTGGAGCGAGACGGGTGGAAACTACAACGACAGGGAGGGGAGAGAGGGGGAGGTGTGTGTGTGTGTGTGTGTGTGGGGGGGGGGGGG
>JAFBJT010109958.1:146616-157292 GCA_016785325.1 Chascanopsetta lugubris
ATGCCCTTCCTCCTGCCTGCTCCATGCTGGAGTTCCCCCCCCAACCCCCACCCCCCACCCCCATCCCCCATCCCCCAACCCCACCCCCGGGCCCTCGCTCGGAGTGGGGATGACTCTCCTTTGTGCCATGATAAGAGCCTTGCTCCATCTGGCACTGAGACCAAGACCCAGCAGATTATGGATTCATGGGTCGGGGTGATTCCTCCATTGACAGTGGACCGGTGACAACAAAGCAAAGCAGAGATGCATGATGATTTTACAAATGGCTCAGTTCCTGCACGCGCACACACACACACACACACGCGCGCGCACACACACACACACACACCAGTCCAAGCTACAAGCTGAACACAGCCCTTTTAAAGAAGCAAAAGTCAGGGATGATCAAATGGTCCTCACACAAAAATAGCACTGTCTCTTTAAATCAGGCAGCATCACTCAGGCTGGGAGGAAGGGGGGAGGTAGTGAGAGCCTTGTGCGAAATGGTACCCTGAAGTGACATCATGCTCAGCCAATCAGAGGACTCGCCTGCTTCTCTCTCTCTCTCTCTCTCTCTTTCTCTCTCTCTCTCTCTCTCTCTCTCTCTCTCTCTCTCTCTCTCTCTCTCTCTCTCTCTCTCTCTCTCTCTCTCTCTCTCTCTCTCTCTCCTCCTCCTCTCTCCTCCCGGGATGAGTGTGTTGATGGAGACGTGGGCTTCTGTTGCTGCTGCTACTGCTGCTGCTGCTGGGGTGGAGGATCCAAGGCATGCTCGCCTCACATCAGGTACACTGGTTGTGTGTGTGTGCGTGTGTGTGTGTGTGTGTGTGTGTGTGGAAAAGCCTGTTTTCAGTGCGATGTATGGATTCATCAAATGTGAGGTTGTTGCCTATGCAGCAGCTGTGGATGTGTGTGTGAAGAGGATGATGGAGGAGGCAGGAGAAGGCTTTGTGTATTTCACAACACTCCTTAGAGGATGTCACCGTCATGACTGGAACCGGAAGTGTGTGTGTGTGTGTGTGTGTGTGTGTGTGTGTGTGTGTGTGTGTGATGTTTCTGTTTGCTTTTGAACGTTCAGTGTAGAATTAACGAAGGTGAATTGTTTCCATGTGTGCTGGTGGGAACCTGAATGTATGTATATATGTATGTATGCATGTATGTATAATAATGAGTGCGTAATCACTTGAATGTACAAATGATTGTTTTTGAAATGGCAGCATGAACCCTGTATATTTACCCCAGGAGCAGGTCTTCTCTATGGAGGCCGCCATGTTGTCTCGCTGCCATGTGTTTTTACAGCAGCTCAGCATAGACAACCTAACACCACCTGAGTTGGCGACCATATGTAAATTCTACCCTTCTGAAAGAGAAGGGTGGGGTGATTGGTATGTCACAGCAAACACGCACACTGTACCTTTAAGAGGGAGGGAATGTTGTATTTTACATTCATGTGGAATGTTTTTTCATCGCGTCAGCCTCCATTATTTAACCTGTACGTTGAGGCGTTGCGTGACAGTAATATATTTCATGTGTCAGTTTAAAGGTGCAGTGTTGGTAGAAAAAATGATTGCAAAAGAATTACATTTTGACTTGATCATAATCACCCAAATACATAAATATATATTTTTTTGTTCGCATTCCCCTTAAATGAACCCATTAATGTGTATTTACATGAGGAGCGCGTCCTCTCTATGGGGGCCGCCATGTTTTTACAGTAGCCCAGAGTGGACATATACTAAACACCTTTTGAGTTTTAATGTCAACCGAGGGTTACCACAGGTTCTCCTGCATGCCTGGGAGGGTGAAGGTGAGGTGATGGATGCAACGTGCAACTTCACCACTAGACGTCACCACATCTTACACACTGCACCTTTTTAGGTTTTAAAAGATGCATGAGCTGTCTGCCAGGAGATCATCCATCTCCGGTGATCTGTCGCACGGCCACATGAGTCTAACAGACACTAACGCGTGCTTTCTGTCGCACGTATGGACCGAGTGATGGAGAAAGCGAGAGGTCTGATCTGATCTTTAGCTCCGTTTCATACATTTCCATCAGACATGGATTCGTCACCGACCTCTGGCAAACATGACGGTGCTCTGAGTCATCCCACCTTGGCCTCTTTCCATCCATCAGAAATAGCAGGCAGGGGCTCGCCCTCACTTCCTGTGGTTAAGTCTTTGTTTCCACGGCCTCAGACGACCATGCTGTCCCGTGAAGACCCGAGCAGGGGAGCGGCTGGGGGCGCGCGGGACCCGGTGACGGGAGGCCGCAGACATGTGTCCCGCCGTTGATCAGAGCCAGCAGCCAAGGTGAGGACCCAGCGTCACGGTTACAAGGGGCGGGGACTTTCACTCTCTGTTTCTGAAATGTCTGGACCGAGCCTGGTCTCCCGTCCCTCTGTGCCCAGGCCCAGTCGGAGCTCGCCGGGCTCGCCACCAAGGCAGGCATGGCGAAGAGAGACTACTTGGTGGAGGCGGCCAAGCAGATCCGCATGGCGCTGGACAGCGAGGTCAACGAGGACTACGAGGCAGCTTTCAGCTACTATAAAAACGGGGTGGATCTACTGCTGAATGGGGTTCAGCGTGAGTGGACTGCTTCTCTTTCTTTTTACGGAAGCAAATGAGGAATTCAAAAGAGGGCATGTGATGGAAACGTGCAAGAATAAAAACAGGAAGGCACGAAACCAGCGGTTGTGGTCCGTCAGGAGACACAGTCAGCCACAGTCAGAGTCTGTGTGTGACTGGTTCTTATCCTGGACCAGAGGCCAAACGCTTTAGACAGGACACAGTCCTATCTCTGAAATCTATTGTCTCCTCGGTGCCGCCGCCTTTTGCCCGCCTCTGATTGCGTTTGATTGTGTTACAGTGGATCCAAACAAGGATCGCCGGGAAGCCGTGAAGAGGAAGACGACCCAGTATCTGAAGCGGGCCGAGGAAATCTTCATAACACATCTGCAGGATAACCTGGGGAAGGGGAGCTCACATTTAGGGGTAAGAGGATCACCCCCGGCTTTGAGTTTGAAATGTTTATCCATTCGTCAGCAGGATTACACAACAACCACTGGGCGGACTAGCACGAAAACTTGGATGGAGGACGCAGTGTGGGTCAGGGGTCGGATCCAGGAAGTTTCAGTTTCACATCCTACGGGCTGGTATTCAGAAATGTCCCTGATTTCTCAGAGAATCACACGCGGATCCCACTGGAAAGATGGACTCATGTTCAGGTCACTGATGTTTATGACTTTGAATGTGTCAGGCACATGGAAGATGCCATTCTACATCATGCAGACACATGTGATGTAGATTGGCCGAAAAATTATTTCCATTTGCTTTGGCAGAAATGGAATATAAGGTAGTAGTAGTTCTTCACGATCTGTATAAATTGTGGTTTTGGTTCAAGCTCTGTAAAATGACAACAGAGTTTGTACGATAGCCCAGATGGGATGGACAACCACCTTGTTAGCTTTGATAATCAAAAGCTTTATTGACAAGTTTGCGCATACAGGCAAGGGATTTGACACTGGTCTCGATCTACTTGGCACATATCAAAACTGACTCAATTAATTTTGAAAAGAAATAGAAAATCGATTGATATAAAACTATTTGAAAATTGGGTTTTGAAATAGAATCGAGGTAAAAAAGTGAAAAGAAATGAACAGTGCAAAATGGTAAGCTAAAAAAAAAAGGTGCACTGGTGAGAGACATGGGTGTGAGATGAGTTATGGCGCATAATAATCACAGTGTGGGCTGCAGTGGTTGCAGTGACACACACATGGGACGACTGAGTGTTCATCAGCCCGGGCGAAGAAACTGGTCCTGAGTCTTGTGGTTATGGTGCACGGCGCTCTGAAGCGCTTGTGTGCAGGGTGGGAGGGGTCTGCGGACGTCTTCCTTCCCCCGACTCCTCACCGAGGACGGGTACAAGTCCGGGATCGAGGGAGGGTTGGCGTGGGAGAAGTGCAGTGGGAAGAGGACTCAGCCCTGGGGGACACCAGTGCTGTGACGCCTCCCAGTCTCACCTGCGGCCTCCTGTCGGCCAGGAAGCAGGTGATCCACCGACAGGAGCCGATAGCAACTGGGCACCGTCACAGAAAGGTCAGGTGACGTGAAGGGGTATTCAGCTGTGCAGCTTCACGTAGGTGGCGCTCAGTCCTACACTGTGCCCACGCCTTGAGCCTTGCAGTTGCATTGCAGCTAAAGCTCTGCGGGTGTGTCATCACCAGGGTTACAGCAGCCTGAGATTCCGTCCAATCAGACACCTGAGTTCGCCTGTGGAGGATCTGGAGATGTGTAAGGTGATCGGAGTGAGCGATAAGGTGAGACAGTTTTTTGTTTGACACGCGGCACGGACGCTGTTGCAATAAATGGAATTTGCCCTCCGCTAATAACAACAAAATATGTTTCGTTCCAAAAGGTGCTGATTGTCCAAAGTATGGTCAACAAGGAGACATTTGTCGTGAAGGTAAATGATCGGAAGCTGCTCTGAACCACCGTCGATTTAAACGGCCCACGAGTACATCCACTCCCTCACACTGCGGGTGGAGTAAAGGGGGGTGAGGGTGGGGCGGGGGGGGGGGGGGGGGCCATTTGGGGGGGGGGGGGGGGGGGGGGGGGGGGGGGGGGATGCCATCTGGCCCCCAAACCAGTCATTGTAAAGTCTGTGTCGGGCCAGTCGATGGGAGCTCTCTCCATCCGGTCTCCCTGAGCGTCACTCAGCATTGATCTGCCCGAGAGCTCTCACACTGTCAACCTCAGCGGCTGCACCTCGGATTTCAGTCACCAGGGAGACACAGGCAAAGGCAGACACTCGTCTCTGAATGAAGGGGGCGGGGCGGGCGGGGCGGGGGGGGGGTAGTCCAAGCTCTGATGGATCTTTTGTCTATATGGCAAAAGATCTCCCACATCCACGCACATGTTTTCCACCACACAGAGGGTGTAGGATGTAGTGCCATCTGATGGTGAAGACGCATGTCGCCGTACAGTCAGAGGGCAGTGTTATCGGTGCAGGAACGATGGGAGGGAAAGTGGAGGTGACTGAAACATGCCTGAGAACCGCGACATGATTCGAAATCATTTACGATAAGATGAAATCAGAATGCGTCAGTCAAAGTGGTCTCCATTGTTACTGTCGTGTTCATTTTGAAATGAAACTTCACTTTCATTTCCATGTTAGCAGGGGAATATCTCATTCAAATGAATAACCACAAACCGTAGCCCTGAGTAAACATGGTGCGAATTTACATTTTGGGAATGACTTACATCTGTTAGAGAGAATATTTTCCTTTATTCGTGTATGGACCCCCTGATAAAGACTCTCTGGCCACCCTTTGTATAAAAGTCCAGTTCGGCCATTTTACATGAAGAGGATTCTGAAAATCAACTTTCCATCCCCCCCTCCTTGGCGTCTTAGGACTCCCAAGGGGGGGGTCCCCAACCCCTGTCTTAGGTTACAGCTCATCCTGCTGCCACAGAGGTCGGACTAAAGTCTGGTGTTCTTGCAGAGTCTGGTCAAGTCGAGCTGGGAGAGCAGGGAGCAGCCCACCATCATTCCTCAGGGGGTCCCGTACATGGTGAAGCTGCTGAGGTACTACGTCAGCGAGGATGCCGTGTATCTGCACCTGGAGCACGTCAAAGGTGGGACGGTGGCCTCAGTCTCTGAGGCCTTTTCTCATCATGTCAAGTTTGCAATAAACATGCGCTCGCTCACGGTGTATGGGATTTAGTGACATCTAGTGGTGAAGTTGTATGTTGCGCCCTGCACGTAGGAGAACCTATGCTATCCGCCAGTTATCATAACAGCTCAAAAGCATTCAAGTGTGTCCACTCCGGGCGACTTTACATTCATGGTGTTGCAGCATGACAGTCGCTGCAGAGAGCGGCTGCATTTAAATAGTAAACGCGTCATTGTGAGTTCAAGAAGAACAGTTTGACTTAAAACCCACGCCTGTGCCCTTTAATGCGAAGAAAGGCAATTTATCAATAGAATGCGGTGATTCAGAGATGAGTGAGAAATGTTGGACTAGAGCAGAAGTATAGAATTCTATTTCATCAAAGTTACAGGACATTTTTCTTCTCCAGCTTCTCAAAATGTCACTGAAATGAGTTGAGCAACTCAACAGCCTCTCGAGAGCTGTGACAGGTTCTAAAACCGTGGTTTGGGTTGGATGTCTCGCAGGTGGGAGGCTCTTCTCCAAACTGCACAAGCTGAGGAATGAGAAGGCCAAGGAGCACCCAGACTGCTTCACCTCTGGCCAGCGCAGCATCAAGCTGAAGACCAGCTACACGTCCCCCACGCTCAGCACAGACTCCCAGCACAGCAGCAGAGGGGGTCCGGCCAGGGACCCCGAGAGGCTGCCGGACGAGAGCCCCGACGCCGACTTCCCCACATCGTGGGACGAGACCCAGCAGCGCCTGGAGAGCTGCGGCACTCACTCCTACATCGAGGAGACGGGCTGTCTGCAGAACGCTCGCTCGGCGCCGTCCTTTTACGGCAAGCTCGACGGACTGAGTCCGCACCCCGGCGCCCAGGGGGCAAAGGTCAACCCTCGCATCCACCCACCAGCCCCCAGTTTGTGTTTGCACTCCGGTGACACTCAGGAAACGCCTGTTCTTCCTCTCTCCTGCAGCCGCGTCAGCCAAGCTCTGGGCGTCATGTCGGAGC
This sequence comes from Chascanopsetta lugubris, assembly GCA_016785325.1. NCBI lineage: Eukaryota > Metazoa > Chordata > Actinopteri > Pleuronectiformes > Bothidae > Chascanopsetta > Chascanopsetta lugubris. The sequence continues at coordinate 153,254 of JAFBJT010109958.1, forward strand.
TCCGCAAACAGAACGCTGGGATGGGACTGATAGAGTGCAGCTCGGAGTTCGAGGAGGCCCTGAAGGCTGCGGACCAGGCGCACAGCTGCGAGCGGATCAACCCCTATGCAGTGACTGAGAGCACACTGGGACACACTGCGCCTCACGCACACCGCGCCTCGGTGATCAAAGCAGGAAACGGCGGCCGCGACAGTTTGAGTTCTTCCCCAGCCATTTTGCATCTTCCCCTCCATTGCCAAACCCAGATGCGAGGCAGAGCAGCGTGGGACACCAACGGCTCCCACCAGGGGTCCGTCTCAAGCGACGCGGCAGAAATGGCGACGGACCTAAATCAGGACAGCGGCAGCCCCACCACGGAGGAAAGCAACGGCATGGTGGTGATCAAGAGCACCGACAGGGCGGTGATTTCCGACCACACGGACGCCGAGAGTTTGTGGCCCGCCTCGGCCTCCCTCTACCGCAACCCGGCAGGAAAACAGGGGGCACTCTCGAGGACCCCCGTGTGCCACCCAGGGGTGAAATACAGAGGGGACTCGTGTCCCGGTGGGGTGCAGGAGGGAATAGAGGAAGCGTGTGAAATGCACAGTCCGAAAGAGAAGGTGGCCCCCGTGAAGGAGGGGTCATTTATGAGCTGGTGTTCCCCTGCATCGCCGCCCTACAGGGGGGAGGACGACGGGGTCTCTACTTGTAAAAAGGAGGACGCACAGGGGCAGGGGGAGGACCAGATCATCGAGGTGGACGGCTGGTGCCACCTGCCCCGCCTCTCCATCAGGTCCACAAGTGCGACGGCGCAGACCTGCTGGGGCCTGCCTGAGGCGGAGGTGCGGGTGTGGGGGGCACAGATCCTGTTGGCCCTGGAGAGTTTGCATCAGCAGGGCATCTTGTGTCGGGACCTCAACCCCAAGAATGTCCTGCTCACCAGTAACGGTGAGTCGGTGAAATCCAAATAAGGATGAGAAACGTTAAGGGGGCGACTTTTGATCGAATGCGACGTTGTTCACAGGGAAGGCGTGTTTGACGTTTTTCGGCCAGTGGAGTGAGGTGCAGTCAGAGATCAACTCCAAAGCCATGGAAAACATGTACTGTGCTCCAGGTAAAGCCTCGCTGCGATTGTTCTCTGGTGGAGTTTGCCCTCTAGTGGCACAATGGAGTTAGTGCAGGTTGTTCAGAGTGAGCTCTCTTTTTACTTTCATTTACTTGTGTTTCATTTTTTTCATTTATTCTTTCCTTGGACAGAGATTGGCGGAGTTTCCAGGGTAACGGAGGCGTGTGATTGGTGGAGTCTTGGGGCCTTATTGTTTGAACTTCTGACAGGAATGGTGCGGAGAAAACACGTTTCATCTTGTTTAAAGTTATTTCAGAATGTTTTAACCTTTATCTTAACCAGTTGGGCACTTTGTAATGGTTATACAACGTGCTCTGTAAAGGTCCTTTGTGAAATTTAAAACGAGCAATAATCAGAGTGCAATTAAGTGAGTTATATACAGAAATAAAATGAGGGCACAAAATAATAGTCAATTATTTTGAATTATATTTGACAATAATTGATAAAAAAAATAGTCATTCAGATCTATGGTATGGCTTAGAGGCAAAACATCTTTACTAGGTCAGATTACACAGATTTAAAGTATCTATAGTAAAGTAACTATAGTGATGGATATATACAAATCATGGCATTATAAATACACTACGACTGTGTTCAGTCCCAGTAGTGTGCATTTAGAGTCAATACTAGACTTGGTTTAACACTGTGTGTTGGCTGTGCCCACAGCCGCTGTGGCAGCTCCACCCTGCGGGAATCCACTCTCACACCCAGCTGCTCATCCCTGACCACCTGAGTGCTGCAGCTGCCTCTCTGCTCACTGAGGTCAGACCCCAGGCCTCATCCAATTACACTCTTACACACACTCTTACACACACACACAATGGGCGATCCACCCTTACCTTGTCCGCTCTCTCCCACAGCTGCTTCAGTTCGATGCTGGTTATCGCCTGGGCTCTGGAGGTGGAGGTGTGAGCGACATCAAGTGCCATCCCTTCTTCAGCGGCGTGTCGTGGAAAGCTCTGAGCTGCTAACAGGAGCAGACCCTTCTCATCCTCAGTCCTCGGCATCCTCGTGAAGCCGGGATGGACCAGGCACCAGAACCTGCTCCTCTTTGCAATCTGCGCTTCCCAAAGACAAACAAGTGACATTTTAAAATCTGAAACATCGATATAACTGTTGAAAGAAATTGCCCTGACAAAACAGTAAACATACACTTATTATTCTTACCTCTGATCAAGAGCTTAATGTAAAATTTCCAATTTCGTGGAACTCTAAATTTAGGGTTAATTGACAGCATGGATGAAAACTGATCACACTTAACGTCTGACAATTAGTTGATTTTAGAGTGTTTCCCAACAAATGTTGTAAAATAAATTGGCAATAAATCATTTACTTCCTAATGATATGGCAGCTGTGGAAAACCTTTTTTCCTGGTTTGAATGAATTGAAATTAATTGAAATGATCTGACTGAAGTACTTTTGCAAAATAAATATATAACATGAAGGTATTAAAGACAGTATTCATTCTGCTAAAGAAGACATGAGGCGGAACTTGAATCCGACATTCTACTGCATAAAACAGCCACACACACGAACCATCCCATTAAGGAAGAAGTCCAAGACAACCCCCCTATTGTTGAGTAATGCAGTTTTATTGTTTAAAACTTTTCTCTTAAATAGTCTTTCTCACACAGCATTAAAATTTCTTCCCCTGTTTTTGAGAGATCGCAACAATTCTCAGGAGGATTTTGTCACTTTGAACATTTTCAAAATGTTTCTCGCCCCAGTGTGCTCATTTATATTCTCTCAACCAAATTCATGAAATGACACTAAGCAGTTTGAACTATTTTCCCCATTCATCTGACATTAAGGTGACATTGTATTTCTTTGTAGAAAAAGACATATAGCCTCACGTGTGAAATAGAACATCCTTTTTCTTTTTGATCTAAACATCGGCACCAAAAAGTCCCCGGACCCTGAAACATTATAATCCCCGCCTGCCTTAGGAAACGTCCCATCTCTCAACCCTGATGGTCCCCGGACAAATCCTTTTGTTTCTATATTCAACCAATACAACAATATATCATCTGCAGTTTACGGTAATGTTCACTGGGTAAGGAGAGCCACTGTTTACGGGTGGTTTGTTTTAGTTGGGCCTGGAGTTGAGGAGGGTTCACATGTCGAGCAGCAGCACCCTGGGGTCCTCCACCACGGACTTGATCTTTCTCAGGAAGGTGACGGCCTCTCTGCCATCAATCAGACGATGATCGTACGTCAGGGCGACGTACATCATGGGACGGATCTCAACCTGAACAAAGGGAAATAAGTCCAGATTTTTTAAACACAAAGGCTTTTAGTCAAAGGTGCAGTGTGAAGAATGTCTAAGAGTCTAATGGCAGGAATTCAATATGTCTTTCATCCTGTTTTCTTTTGTGAACAAACACTTAAAATTAAGATTCATTACATTGTCATTTCTTCAGAATCTTAAGTTCTTTATCGACCAATACATACTCTTTTCCAAATATGTGCTGGAAATGATAAAATGACAATTTATTTATCATCCAATTCTTTGAAAAAACAATCAGATTAATTGACTACAAAATAGTTATTGTTGCAACACTGGCACTTGAATCAGAATATTCCCATTAGCTTCACAAAGATGGTGATAAAACAGGCAAGATTAGATACACATCTGCTGAACAGCTGAAATAATTAGAGAACTACTCCATTCAAATAAAACTTGCCAATTATTTGTAAACTAATGACTATTTTATAATACATCTGGCATATAATTATGATTACAACAAAACTCTTATCAACGGTTAATTTGATAACTTTGGTAACTCTCAATGGCAAATTGGAATGATTGTGAAAATATACAGATAAGACCTCTCTCCAAAATGTTGGGACAGAATTGCTAGTGAGGTCATTAAATGTCAATCAAACACACAAGAATGTCTGATGTCTTTATGGTTGATGAACACGAGCCACTGC
>JAFBJT010109958.1:159262-178734 GCA_016785325.1 Chascanopsetta lugubris
TATTGTCGTGGATTCAGCATTTATGTTGGATTAAACCACGCTGCTTTTTTTCATACTTTTGCTGAAGTACAAAAATGGGGAGTTTTAAAGGCAGTGAGGATGTTGGGGGAGGGAGAAGCAGATGGATAAGGACTGTCTGTTGAGTGGTTCCAGGAAATTAAAACTGTATTTATTACCACTCTTTCCCATCCCCTTACAAACTCACACACACACACACACACACACACACACACACCCCTACTACAATACACCACAATAGCACCAAGTGTTGCGGCTCCCAGAGCTGGGGGAGAGCAAGAGGAAATGTCAGGATTATATGAAAGCGTGAGGCGTAATGAGATGATAATGTCGTCTCCCATGCTGACGAGTTGACAGAAGGATGAACAGGCTTCTGGGATGTTGTTGTCAATAACCCGCTGAAGCAGATAAAATGACATTACTGTCAATTAGCTCTTGAGCGTGCAGGGGTGCATCTCGCATAGCACCGCCTTCTGTAACATAACACTTGAACCTCCGCTGATCATGATGACATTCGTTGACATGCTGTTTGCCGTCATAAACCACGTTTTTACACTTTGTAAACAAACGACCATGATGCACACTGTGATGGTTATCTTTTAAGATTCAAGGACAAACTGGTCCCAAAATGACTGTCTGGGTAATGCAGAGGGGGTGAAATTGAAATGCTGCCAGCTTTGAAATCATGCCTTCGAATGATGGAACTTGTCTTTAATGTCTTCTGAAAACCCTTTGAGCAGCATACTGAAGAGAACTGAGGACAATGACAGGGTTGGGTGAAAGATTTGATTATAACACATCAGTGGATGTGTTATATACTGGCCTCGTACTGAACTGTGATCTCAGGAGCCGACAGAGACTTATTTTTACTTTCTTTAATTAACAGTAAAGTACAGCCTATTGCAGCTGAATACCCCTCACCTCAAACCTTCCCTTTCAAGCATGAAAAATATAAGGTGGCTCTCAGTTATCCTTAAAGTGTGTAGGATTCTATTTGTATAAGTAAGAATGGAGTATAGAAAAAAAAAATGTGTTCATGGTTGTTCGATCACCCGACTGTGGCCACAAATTCTGGTGGTCTGGCCGCCTTTGTAGACAGGACCCCCTCCAGTTAAAATATCAAGGTTTCAGTCAAGGGTTATTTTTAAAAAAATCATATATTTGGATGATTAAACACGAGAACATTGGTTATTTGTATTACTTGGCAAACCTCAACCTTACACAGTGGACCTGTGATATGCTTCAATGCTTTCAGACATCTTGGCTCTCTCAAGCTCACTTTTTCCTCCTTTTCTTTTTTTTTTTTTAAAGAGTGTAGGAGTTAAGAAAAAAAAGACGAGTCACATTTTCTGACCCCAAGTGTAGAGTCTGTTTCATCTTAGTAAACTCACCTCCACTCCTCTCCACTCCCCTTTCCCTTTCAGTGCGCCTCTCACTCCCTCTATGCGCTCAAATCACCATCTGGGAAGCCCTGATAAGCTCAGAGGCAGACACCAGCATTTGGGCGTTGAGTGGAAGCGCTGCCTTGAGACAGCTGCTAGGTTAACCTGACCAATGCACAGCCCTCGAAGCAAGGAGGTTAAGGAAGGGGTGCACAGCTCACTCCCTTTCTCTTTGTTTCTGTCTGTCTTGTTTATGTGTCCCCTCGGTTTCAAACCACGGTGATCTATGTGCACATAACCAGTTTGTATATGCCTGTGTTTTGCTTGAAATCGCCTTTTAACTGACTCAAGGACAATTTTCATTTTATGCCATTGCAAACAGGAAGGCATGTGTGTGTAGTTGTGTACGGAAATAGCATCTCCAATACATGTGATTCTTTGTATGAATAGAAAATGGAGTTGCACAACATATGTTTACAAAGACAACACGGCCAGTAACACTTGAAATGGATCCTCTCTAGGTTGTGTTCTATTCTGTCAGCTGATTCTAATGCTGATTTTTATTCTTCCAGGGAAGATGGTCGTGTGATAAGAGCCTGAATAATCATCAAATGCTACGTTATGACCATAAAGAACCAGAGGCGTAAGTACCTCTTTCACTATCTCTGAACAAAGATGGCATGAGTAGTGTTGCCGTACCTCTCTGTAGAAGTGCTCAGCGGTAAAAGTCTGAAATAGGTTGTCTGCTTAGTTTGTCTACATCAGACCACATTGCAATACAGATGACCTGCGGTGGTAGACGGCAGGGGGCAGGGGGCATACTGAACTGCCGCGTGGTAAAAACTCTTTGCCAATGTGTCGCAAACAATCATTACCTTCGATTTGAATCAGTTTCCTTCAATGTTTATCACGAATGGACATTGTCCCCTTTGTTGGTAACTGCTGAGGCTCCTCGTCGTCCCTGCAGCAAAGCAGCGTGCAGAGCTGGTCACGCTCGTGTTTGTCAGCTTTGTCGGGGATTAAAAGTGCATACTGCCACCTACAGCATCTGTGAGTGATATCGTGGTTCATAGACGGTCCATTGTAATGCGTTGTGTCAGTGAATGAATTGGAATGATGGCACATCGTTGACATTAAGAGTTGATGCACATTATCCTTCTTGGTTTCAACTCCGCTTTTCTCCAACTCTTTGTAATGAACACCAGACTGCAGTGAATAAACACATGAATCCTGCAATTCATGGAGTCATTTTGTAGTCATCAGTCTCACAGACAACATGCTGGGCCATTTTTTGATTACCAGAGAATCCATGTCTTGTGATATTCTTCTTATTACAGCTCATGAATTGTGATTGTGTTGTACGAGTTATAATTTCCCTCCAATAATCCATATATTGTGTCTTCCTCTGTCATCCCTCTCCCATCTCCACTCAGTGAATCTGAGACGGTCCTCTGTTTAAAGGAGTGAAGAGATTTGTGGACATATATTTGTTAAGGGGACTCAGAGAATGTGTCATCCTGCAGGTGGGAGAGATTATCTTCCCTCTAACAGCTTATGTCTTCACAGTCTCCAATTTTCCACATTAAAGGCCATAATTAAACAAAGGTTTTTGTTTTTTTTCATTTTTTCATACATCCTTAAACCCAGACATGGTTAACAGTGGAGCTCAGTCATCACAGGCTGAAGTACTTTTGTCCAAATTAGTAGTCACAAATCCCGCATGGAATGGGTCAGTCAGGGTCTGCCACCAGCACATTTTGATTTTGATTTGAACCACTGTTATTAAGATGAGGCTTATATAAGAGCTTAAACATACATTAGAATGTATCCGTGGTGCTGTCCATGGTCCTGATTAGCGCATCATCTAAGTAAAGAGCCATTAATGCCAATACAATCTATGTCTTCTTCTATAATTTTTTTTTCTACACACTCATGAGATGCACACATTCATCAATGCATTTGCAGTTATATCAAAATGTAATCCAGGAGCTTTAGTGTGAAAGTGGCAGCTGGGAGAAAAGGTCAGAGTGGACCCTCAGGGCCAAATGTGACCAAGTCTGACCTTAGAAAACCTTGTTTTCATTTCTGCTCCTCTCAACCTGTTTTGCTCCTTAAACTGAACTCCACCTTTACTAATTTTTCATTGATGATTCTTCAATCGAGAACGGTCTGGCCTCTGTCAGTTTTTCTTGTGCTTTGGTGCAAATCCCAAACATGTGCATCTCCTGAGCATCTTCCGCTTCAGAGTCAGAAACTCGGCACATGCAGAAAAACAGGCTACAACTGGTTTCTACTGCAAACCTTTTCAAGTAACAGCAGGACAACCTTTATCTAATACACCCACTCCCATCTAATATTCTTTGTTGACAGAGAATGGCATGTATGAAGCAGTGACTGAAACAGCAGCCCATAACGACAACATGTTAACCAGCAATGATGTGCCATTTCCAATCTGTTAGGACTGTGAATCTATCACCATGATGTTGTCTGATAAATGAAGGCCATGGCTGTGATGTGAAGTGATTTCAGTGTACATAGGCACTGTTAGTCAGCTGTTGTCTCGTGAACTGAAAGAGGTGTGTAGAAGATGTGCACCTCACCTCACACTGGCAGAGCAATACTGCTGATTTCGATCTGTCTGTCAGTTTTCACAGCTGTTAGATTTGTTACTCCGTTCTTATTTAAAACAATATAACAGTTTGGATCTTGGAAGACGATGTGATTGAAGCTGCTTGTGCGAATACATTTAGAAAGAACAACGGCCACTGGGAGAAACTCCTTGTTGCACTTTGATGCAGAATCCTACTGATTAACTGTGTGACCATATCACAGAATCTATATAGTCACTCACTCAGTCACGGACATTGGGTTTTACACAGCCGATCTTATTGTTGCAATCCAGCCAGAAATAATGCGGAACTGCAGTATTTCTATGTTAATGGCGGTGTGGTGGGCAGGGGACAGGAGTTTACAGAGCTGAGTGCACTGAAACATGTCACAGGGAGGAAAACAGGAAAATTGGTGTGTCCGCCCCGATGTCATGTTTACTTCACTACTGAACAGAGCCTGGGCCCTCTGGCTTTATAAAAGTAGGGAAGGCCAGCAGCTTCAGGGGGAGCACTCACACGCGCTAACAAGAGCGTTCACCCAGAAGGTACACCAACCCAGGGATGCGCACGATGGGAGACAGCTTTCATAGGCTTCTAAATTTTGGAATCTTTATAGAAAAGTAGATCAATTAATTTATGTTTTCTGAAGTGATGTTTTCATGTGTGTGAAATAAGATACAATTCTCAAGTTGTTGGTTTCAATACTGTAGATTGAGCATTTATATACAAATCATTTGCAGGTCCTCTCTATGGGCCATGTTGCACCACCCTATTGTGTTTGTTAGGTCTGAATGCACAAACTAACCACCATTGGAATGAAATGCTAAATGAACTCCCCTACATTTGCTAAAGGGGAGGAGGAGGTTAGAGATATTAACCTGCAACATGTAACTTCACCATTAGATGTGATTAAGTTCTAGTCACACATGCACTTTAATGATAACATAGGGCTACCATGGGATTCCTCTGCATGCCTAAAAAAGAAGAGTGAAGTGCGGAGCATTCAGCTGCAATATACAATTAAAACCACCAGATGTCACTAAACACACCTCTTACAAAGAAAAGCCGGATATGCAAACCAAAATATAGTTATGACTCTCTTTGAGGGTTGCCCTGAGTTTTCTGTCTAGAGGCTTTTGCATATTTTGTCCACAGTTTTTCCACCCATTGCAGCCTTGTATCCCCTGGTACCAAGCACTACAGTAAACACATTAAAACCATTTTGTTTTTACATTCAGACTCGGCCTCCTTGAAGACATTAAAACATCTCCCATGTTGCATCGCGCTCATGTGTTGCAGTGTCTTTGCAAGTCTCCTGAACCATAGAAAACCTAATTAAATATGTAGTTGAATCTGCATGAAATTTTTCACACAGACCCTGTGCGATGACGGTCGTCCCTAAATGGACAGCGTTACACGAGGAAAGGCCAGGCATCCCGGAGGAAATCTAAAGGGATCTAGACAACCCTTCCTTGCACACTCACTTATTTATGTGGGGATGTGCGAGGAAGGCGGGAAAGATACACACCAGCCTGCTGAGCTGAAGGCTATACGGTCTAATGCAATGCAGGATGAGTTCGCTGAAAGGTTTGCAGGAAAGATATCAGATAAGATCAGGGAGAAAGGGATTTGCCATCCATTCCTGAGGATTTGATAAGTAGACTACTGCCAACATGTTGCCTGTAACACTAACGCCTCCAGCTTAGTATGAGGATATCAAAGGTCTGGTCAACCCTGCGGTGAGTGACTCAATATTTAGATCGTCCTTGAGTTCAACTATTAAATGAAAGGAGCACTATGGGGCCCATGGCAGTGAGGTGACATGCAGCCTGCATTCTGCGGCTTGCTCTTGCTGATGTACTTCCACTTGTTGGAAGCAGCAGGTACATCACTGCCAGTGGAGCTCTGCGGAGAGAGGAACAGCAGAGACAGGTCTCCGTTGTGGAGAGTATGGGCAGTTCCATCAGGGTTAGGTAGCTAAAGATGCTGCAAGCACTCTGGACCATAAACTTGGCCGGGAGCGCAGATGTCATTTGTCACGTAGAAGCTGACCACAGACTGATTCAAGCAACCGGGTTAGTTGGAGGATGTTTCATTCTTTTGGCTTCCTTTTGTCCTAGCCCATAACTCTAAAAGTTGCCCATCTCACGCTGAAAAAAAGAAAATTGAGATTTCATCCCTCATGCAAATTGCGCAGGGTTATGTGAGGACTGAGGCCAAGATGATGCTGAATATTTTCCACTGTATTTGCGAAGGTTAAATAAAGAGTGAAGAAGTGGAGATAGTGAAAATGAAAACCCGAGCGGTCTGATCAAAGGTTGAATGTCCTCACATTGTAGACAAAGTTACATTTGGACCTTTTCCACCAACTTAACAGGCGTTCTGGCAGCCACTTCTGAAGTCCACTAACCTCTGATGATAATTGCAACCCCTAATACCATAGAGGGGGGATTTATTCAAATTAGTCATGTCATTATCCCCAAGATCACTCCACTAAATATTACTTACTGATGTCTCGGTGGTGACAAAATGTCCTCCTCTGCACCGTGTCATTGCAAACCCAGGGGAATGTTAATCTGAATGTTAACTATGCGCATAGCATAAAAACACTGTCGGAGAAAATAGCAAATCAGCTCCAGCGACACTTGTACTGGTGTGTAATTTCAACCCCCCCCCCCCCCCCCCCCCCCCCCCCCCACCACCCCCCACACCACCCCAACCCCCCCCCCCCCAGACACGCACACACACACACACACAAAATCCACAACATGTCAAATGGAGCGGAGAAATCCTGCCTTCCACTGAAGCTGCGTTTAACAGCAGACATCTTACAGCGCTGGAACAGCAACGTCCTTGTGCATCTGACTGCTGCGGAGTGTGGGACTAGATAACTGAGGTTAGGGTGTGAATATTGAATAATGAACGTAGACAAAAGGAAGATGGATCGCATTAATCTGCGCTGCAGAGCCCCCTCCCTGGTTCTTCTTCCTCTCTCTCTCTCTCTCTCTCTCTCTCTCTTTTTTTACTATGAATACTGCAGTAGTGGCGCTGACACCGCAGCCTTCCCATTTGATGAGCAATTAGCATACCCTCGCCTGAGTTTGTATCGTGATGATCCCTTCATTTCCGTGGTGTAATTATGTGTATAAGGCTGCTCATTTGGAAAACATTGAACTCATCAATCTTTTTGCACCCGTTTTATAATTTGGCCCATTGAGAGAACCCTGGGGGACACCAAAACCACACTTAATTGTCCTCATTCCCGACAGCTTCTAATTACAGTCGGTGCTATATATCTGGTTTAGAAAAAGTTCAAGATCCTCCTTGGCTGTCAGTCTCTCTTTTCCTCCTAAACGTGTAGGGAGAGGAGAGAGGGAGAATTTCCCTCATCACCTTGCCCTCTGGCAGCTGCACCCTGGATAAACAAACACGCGCCGCTGCACATCAGTCAGCCGGTTGGGAGCCTGGCTTGATTAAAAGGCTCCCTCCGCTGTATCTCCATGGCCTTGCTCCCTGTGCGAGCCCAGATAAATAAATGAATGAATAGTTCTTGTTGAACTAATGGAAGGATGGGGGTGTTTGTCTTAACTACTACTGCTCTACTGTATTGTGTTGGGCTTACGTGATTGAGCAGCGACTGGAGCATATTGAGCATCACTATGAATCATTATGGGCCTGATTAGTACTTTAAGCTCCAAGATGACTAGCAGGGGCACAGTTTGTCCTCACCTACCTCTCCGTCTGCTCAACTGATTTTAGCTGTAGTGTTAAAGTGATGCACCTGATCCAAAAAAACAACAACAAAAGAAAATCACCAACCACTTTCTTTGTTCAGGAATACAGATGTTAGAAAACTGGCACCGGTGGCAGCGTTGACGTCATTTCTCAATCGAGCCAAAAGCGGAAGATACAGTGGAACATTTTGTTTTTTAGTGAGGACGAGAGAGAATTGGTTCACTCTCATGCTGCCTCATCGAGCACCTAAGGACGAGAGTCATTACGCTGCTGAGAGACTGAAAACACATTAACAGCCCCTGCATAAGTTAGAAAGGACCATTCTCTTTAGAAAGACAGTTGTAATCAGGACGATAGACACGTCCATGTTGAATGACACCAGCATGATTGCAGCCTCCGTGTCCTTCACGTGAGCGTGTTCATGAATATTGTTTCACTGCCTTGTCTGTTTGCCACGTCTTCCCCCGACGTGTTTAATGTAACTCTCTAAACGCTGGTGCATTTTGATTGGCTGTCATTGTTTTTATTGTTTACCATATTACTTAGAATGGGGTCCCAAGGTTAGCTTTTGCCAAGTGAACTCTGCCATGCATAATGGTGTTTAGAGTGACGTTTCATTGTATTTATTGTGGATGCTTGGCTCGTAAACCTTGGTTTTCTGACAACATATTAAACTGTGGTTTAGCCTTTATGGATTCAGCACTGGGTTTTGTATATTTATTCAGTTACAGCCAATAATACAGTGGGGCTGACCATCGATTGAGCTGCAAACATGTCTTAAAGGTACAATGTACCGTATGTAGAGACATGTAGTGTTGACATTTCAGGTTGCAGCTAAACAACCCCTCACCTCGACCTTTCCTTCTGAGCATGAAGGGGAACTTGGTAGCTTTTTGATTATGATAAGAAGGTCTTTAGGCCTCCTGTCCTTTATGGGCCACTGTAGAGTGACGCAAATGACCATCACCGTCTGAAGCACCCACTTCCGATGCAAATCGATATGAAACCCGCTTCCAAGGATCGGGAGAAGAACAATCAAGTGTCAGATCAAAGTTCATTCATGTTTACTCCCACATGCACCGTAAGAGCCTCCAGTTAACGTAAGCTTCATGGTTTAGGACTTTAGGAGGAAGCTGAAATATCTGGAGACAACCTACACAGACATATGGAGACACGCGCAAACTGGAGTAAGTTCAATGTTTTAGTAGATGCAAATTATAGTAGCATGCGTAGTGTTGAATGTAGTCGGTGTTATCTTCATTTTTACTTAATGTCTGATCTCATGGCCACTCCACAGAGCTACATTTTCCTGCAATGCACAGACAGCGTTGTGTTCCCTTTGTACTGCAACTGTGGCCACTACGTTATTCATCACAGTCGATAGTTGTACTGTTTTTCTCCGCCACATCTCTCCCCATACTCTCATCATCAGTTGTGGCTGACACAGAACCTCTTGTTGGAAATTGCTGTTCTGGCAGAGACACCTAACACATGGTCCTCTGACACACACACACACGCACACGCACGCATACGCGCACACACACACACACACACACACACACACACACATCCCCTTGTGCCCTGCTTGGGCCCGAATTCATATAGAACTGTACAGTTGCAAACATTGATTAATATTGATTAGGTGGGTTGCAGCCAAAAGGTCGTCATATAATCTCATGCGTGCAACCATTCTGTTAAAGAGACTCAGGTCTGTTGCACAAAGTCCTGTTACATAAATATCAACAGTTAGTCAGAATAAAAAAGGCCAACGTCAAACAATAACAACAACAACCAAAAAAGGATGAATATATGTCGTTTTGGAATGAGAGGAGAGCAGAGTCACTGCTATGGCAACAGTGCAGTGCTCTGATAGGCAGCTCGGGCAGTGATGAGCCACTGGATTTAAAGGTGGAATCTGACTAAATGAAGATTAATGTGCAGCGCTGAGAACTGGCTGCCGTACTTTGTAACTGGGTTACTGTTCCCTTTTGTGAAATTCATTTTACGCCCTGTGTCGTCTGTGCATGTGTGTGCGAATGTGAGTGTGTGGCTTGCCAGAGATTTTCTGAGTTGACGAATACTCTTTAGTTCAGGACATTAGTCAAAGTTGTCACACGTTTGATATTCAATTTGTTATTTGGATGACTATTCTTTGAAACGTCAGTAAATGATTTGAGTTTTGACCGGGGGAAATACTTTTGTAAGTTACACCGTGCCTCTTAACAGAGAAATACAAATATTCTAAAAGTGATGAATATTTAATCATAATTAATAGATAATTCATATTTTGTATCATCCATTTAATAATAATTCAATAATAATCAAAACCACCACTTGAAGACTAATCCATTGAAGCAGGCGAAGAGAGCTGAGATACACAACACTGAACACAAGCTACACATGATTGGTGGTCGACCATCAGTCTCAGTGTGTGTGTGTGTGTGTGTGTGTGTGTGTGTGTTTATCATTCATATTTCTTACCAGTTGATACAGATGAAGGACAGAGCCAGCTGTTGGAAGATGTACTTTGCATATAATCAGGAGAGTATCCATCTTTCAAACCTGTGCACACATAATATTGACAGAGGACACATAAAAGCCTCACATGAGATACACACTGCAACATGTGAGACGCATACACAGTGACCCCCATCATCCCACCATCTGCTAAACATGAAGGGCAAAACCAATGCTGCTTGTGCGTGCGAGTCAGATCACACAGCTGGACCACAGTGAATCTAATGACATTGTGTAACTCTGACTTTTCCCAAGATACACACAAACACAGCCACACACACACACACACACACCCACACACACCCTGACTCTGTCTCTTTCTCTCTCTCCTTCTGTGTGTGTGTGTGTGTGTGTGTGTGTGTGTGTGTGTGTGTACTTATGAGCACACTTGAACAAATACACACTCAATGTATTATTCAGCATGCCACGCACATGTAAATATCTCCTCAGCATTTTAATTAAATTGCATTTTGACCGGTTGCCTTTGCAGCTCGATACCATCTTGATGTAAATAACGGCTTATTTTTTTCATTCGGGGTCAAACATGGAGGACAAATGCACTCGTGCAAGGATCTAACGAGAGCATGTGTGCACGTGATCGCTTGAGCAGCAGACTTTGAAGCTGTGTACATGGCATGGAAAAAGCATGAAACATAATGTGACAGCGTGAAGCCTGCAGTGTAGACGACCAGCAGCGCAGCGCATCATCGGCTGCCCGTTAGTCTGCCCTAAACAAGTGGCTTTTACTTTGAACATGATGCCGTTTGTCATGCCGAAGTTGTTGTGGGGGACACTGCAGAGAAGTTCCAGGTGTGTGCTGAGCCTTCTGCAAATAAGCAGTGGAAGTAGTTTTGGGCAAATGACCGGACGAGGAGCATCCTGCAGTGTTGGATTTATGTCGGGCAGAGAAAAGCCTCCACGCTGCAGACTAAGCAGCAGGGTGTGCCCGAGGGACAGGCTTCTTCATCATTGTATTGATTTCTAGTTGCGCCTAATTGACTAGATCGTAACATGGAGTTTCATGATTGATTATTGATATCGGAGCATGTCATCAACCCGGAGCATTAATGAATGCTTTTCTTCTGACAGCAGTTCTCCCCATAATTCCCCCTTGAACTGGACACAAGGAGAGAGCAAGGACTGGCTGCGTGTGTGTGTGTGTGTGTGTGTGGTGTGTGTGTGTGTGTGTGTGTGTGTGTGTGTGTGTGTGTGTGTGTGTGTGTGTGTGTGTGTGTGTGTGTGTGAGAGAGAGAGAGAGAGAGTCAGGGAGGACTGGAGGCAGAAGTACCTAAATCTAACCCACAGTTGTTGTTGCGGTTGAACACATTGAATGTGATTTCATAGAATATTCAACACCAATAGAGCCGCCTCTAAGGAACAACTTTTCTGCTGAGGAGGTAATAACAACACTGCAACACTCTCTCCATTGATTTCAAGACAATAGAATAATTTAAAATAAAGATTCAAAACTTTTTTACCCTTTCAGTATAATGAATTTTGTCTCAAAATATGTCTGGATCTTGTCTGCTCAGTAATCTTCATGCACATGAACCTGCTTCACAACCTGCAATCTATGAGTATGAGCGCAATTCTGTTACCCATAATATGCATGTTAATTATTCAAAACTGCAAGAATTGATCAATTGAGGGACGATTTTGAAATGATTTTTCGAAAATATTTCATTTTGAAAGGACAATCAAAATTGCTTTTCCTTGCAAAAACAAGAACTGCAGAAAGTGACAATATATCTTTTTACAATATACATTTTGGGTCATGATAGATAAAGCTCATGGAGTGGAAGAAACATTGCAGCTTTCTTATGAGAGGCAACCTGACAACATGGGTGTTGAAGCAAGACGTTCCACACCCTGCACACAGGCAGCGACTGTGACCCAGACCTCACACTTTCATTCCTTCACTTCTCGACATTGCATGTAAAGCCACCACTCTGCAAACAGCAGGGTTGCTAGGTTTTAGGTTTTTACACTCTTTGACTAGAACATTACTCCTCATCTGTCCCCAAGTCAAGGCGGCCCCCTGAAAACGATTCCCCAGTTTCCCTGTCATGGAGCGACTGTGTGCACCTGTGCACCACGAGGAAACCACGGTGAGGAGAAAGTGGAGTGGAGTCACTCATGACTCCATTTCCCTTGTTGTCTGCCTCCTCTTTACCTCTTTGCCCCGGTCGTTGTCTGTTCAGGTCTCTCGACTGCATCTGCCTGCTTCTATTCGTCGCCTCGCTGTGTCCCGTACACCCACCATGACTCCATGTGTGTTTGTGTGTGTGCCTTAGTGTGAGCAACATCAGCATCACGTCCTAAGCAATTCTCAGCATAATTTCACTAATTTTTGTAATTACCGAGGAACCTTTGCAACGTTGATTTCACAGCACGACGAGAAAATCCTAGTTTTCTCAAAACATAATATTCACAGATACAACAGATGCGCTGACTGAAAACACCTTTTTGATTTCAGTTTTAAGAGATTCAAATTTAACACGTTTATTTCAATTCTTTGAAGCACTTTCCTTTTTGAGTAATTCCACAAATATTATTGAGCAGTTCCAGATATCATGGTCATCAGTGTTTGCTATCATTTCTTTTGTATTGAACTTTTACCAAAAGTGTAACTGCATCCTGTGTGTTTGTCGACCTTTGTATAGTTTGTGTACATTACCCCATCTTCTTTACATAATTGCTGTCCACCACTTCAGCTCCTGTTTTCACTCTCTCCCTGAAATGCTCTGTGGAGCTCCTGCACCTGCCTCATGTTAAAGCCCAGACTGCTCCGATTGGCCAGCTGGCACAGTCTCTTCCGATTGGTCAGCTACTCCCAGCTGATGTAGTAAGTGTCCCACGCAGTGATGAGTCAGTATCGCTTAGCTTCAACAGGAGGTGTTCAGCCCATTCTTATAAATGTTTGTGAGGGTGATAGTGAGTAATACACATCGGTCCTAATACTGAATGTTCATACATTTGCAGTTTTACATTTCACAAATTTATACAACTGCCTCATAATGAATATCTCAGTGTTTTGGTGGCTCCCTGGCATATGCACTATTAGTCATTGTAGTTTATTGTAGTTTTTTTTCCTCCTTTGCCAAATGAGTCTGTTTCTCTCTGCCTGCTTTTTCCTTGTGTACACACTCACTAATGATGCATGCCAGACAATTCATTTGGCTCTTTGTTCCAAAGATGAAGTGGTTCGTGTCTGATTATTCTAAAAAGGAAGAGGAGGATGGAGAGGAGGATGCCGGTGGAGAGGGCGAGTCAATGAGATGTCTGGACTGAAGTGTGTAGGATTTAATGACATTTACTGGTGACGATCCATGTTGTGAGTGAATACCTCTCACCTTAACCTTCTCTTTCAAGCATGTAAGAGAACCTATGGCTTTCTCCAGGAATCATTTCAACCCAAACTATTTAATTTGTCCATCCTGGGCTACTGTAAAAACATTTCGATCCAACAGGTCTGCCTCAAGAATTGCTCATAATCATTAAAATGTATAGAACTTGCTTTTGAGCAATGAACAACATTTTTACTTGTGGATAATCATACTTTATTTTATGGAATGTCTGGCATATACTTTTGGTATTGAGCCACTTTTGTCATCACATATTTGATTCTTCCACCTATTTAGCTAACTCTTGAGTAGCAGAGTTAGAATTTCTGGGCTTGGATTCTTGTGCTTTTCTATTCATTCCAGTCAGCGCTGTGCAGTCTATTGGCTCAAGGACAACAGCCACATTCAGTCCCAAAATGGCCTTTTTTTTCTCTCTGACATATATTAATATGCCTATGTCATAGAAATTATATTTCTTTCCATTTGATACAGAGTCACCACAGTAATGTACCTGCGATTAAATAAAGACGTCTGGATCCCTGCGCTGACAGTTTCCCTATTAATAAAATGTCAAAATCATGTTATCTAATGCATATTAAAAGTGGTAAGGCAGCATCATGGCTCACTGGCTCAAAGCTCATCTCAGATGTCGATTTGTGACGTACTTTCCATATGAAAGAGAAACTAGTTAATTCATTCAGCTGGAAGTCCAGGAGCATCAAGCTCTGTGGTATCGTCATTTTCCAGCTCGTTATACCTGGACTAGTCTTAGGTTTTTGCTGTGGCATGATTTCTGACCAATATCTCAATTTCAGAGATATTGATCCAGATTAAGTTTTAAGTGAACAAGGTAGACCAAACATATCTGTAGAGTTGTTGTAAACATAATAAAGACAAACTGATACTTCCTTTGCCAGTTTTGCCAGTAAACCCTTTATTTTTGAGTCCAATGCTTTTTGTTTTCGCTCTCCTTTTACTTCCATCGGAGGATCAGAGTTGTCTTTGTCGTCATACTGTAGTATCTTAGTGTTAAGGATTCAAATACATACCATATCAAAGATGTACAATAGAACCACACTGCAGTTCCACTGCTGAACATAAAGCCGGTGTGGACAACTGAGACGTACAGAAGAGGTGTGCAGTCCATGGGCTGCTGACTTCATTCTCATTATTTCAACCTATCATTCCCTCAAAGTGACTGATGGGAAAAAAAACAAATCTCCTCATCCATGGCCCTAATACCTCCTCGTGGAGCAAGTGTGGCTTCAAGTCAAAAATATAGTCTGGCGGGTCTGCGCTTCACGACTCAGAGGTGGTGATGGGCAAAATTACAATAGCAGAAAATGTCATAGGGTTACAATATTAGACGAAACATTAAATGAATGCTAGTGAACTGAAATTTAAGGAGAGGGAGGGACAGAGCAGGCGAGTGAGGGAGTGAGTGAGGGGAGACTTTGCATGTCTCATTACCAGACCACAAGAAAAGTGGATTTACATTATTTGAAAATTTGAAAAACCGTTGGAGGTCACAGTTCCTGTGTGTACAACCACATTTCCCCCCAAGTGCTTTATATGTCAGAGCCGAGGATATGAATATTATTATACATCTACCTCTACATTCATATCAGTGGGTGCTCATCATTGTGATGTAAGCTGTCCAGGTGCACATGCAGATTCAAGGCTGCAGCCTCATCTGTTCAAATCCACCTCATGACCATGATGCACGTTATCCCATCTGTCTTTTGTAGCCTCTTTCTGCATAACTGCATGCAATGAAACCAAAATTGGGAATGGCGGCGGGGGGGGGGGGGGCTGTAGGGGGGGGGGGGGGGGGCTGTAAAAAGACAGGTTTAGAAACGATGTAGTGTGTCATCGAGTGGGTTTGCAGTTCATGTTTTCCTTCAGGAAACACACGGAGTCTTTGTCAGGGTCTTTGAATGCTCCTCTCTACCTGACTGTGCTCTGTCATTGAACTAAAATCTGTATTTAAAAGCTCATTTTAGAAGGATTGGTATAATTACCGTTTTGTATAACACAGTTTTTGCTGATACCTCTCTCGCTGTTGGTGGTGCATTTGACATTGATTACTTGAATCAAATCAAATCAAATCAAATTTTATTTATACAGCCCGCATTCACAAATCCCAGTTTGTCTCACAGGGCTTCACTGGGTGGGTAACATCCTCTGTCCTTAGAGCCTCAGCAAGGGTAAGGGCAAGTGCAACATGTAGTTTTGGTCATCAGGAGCCTCACAGGAAATCCAAAAGCATGAGACCCATTTTGAGGATGTCATGTAATGTCATGAAAGCATGGGAGTTGTTGTTGTTGTCACCCCTGGCCATGACAGTTCACTGAGTCAGGTGTAAAGCAAGCTCACGATTTATCATTCATGGATTCATAATCCATGATGAGTAACCATTAAAAACAAATGACCCCCCCCCCAAAAAACAATCAATCAACCGGATATTTTATTGTCGTCATGCATCATTTAGTCTCCACTTGGCTTTGAGCAATTGCCTGTTAGTGCAGGTTGCACGTGCTGTGGTTGTGTAGCTTCACTAGAGAAGCCTGATGAGAATGGGTGGTATGGATCTGTTGCATCTTTTGCAAGTGTAGCCTGCTCTTGCTTGAAGATATTTCCCCGTGGACCCATCATTGTTGGTTACTTTCAGTCACAGAGCAATTGTTTTTTTTTTTGTTTTTTTTACGCAGGATATGAAAGTATACACCCTGCGCTTGTGTGTGGCTGCAGAGTATAATGCTCCAGTGCACGCAGCCACCCTGAGGTATGATATATGAGGAGTTCTCATGTGTTGACACAAGTTTTGATACATGGTCTCAGAACAGCGTGGTCTAGAAAAAAATTCAAACTGCATTGTAAATAAAGTTTGGACATTCTGACTAATGCACCTATAGCATCAGCTGCCAGGCTGGATGATGGAACTGCCCGTATGTGCATTCTAAACTGCAGGCATGTGGACAGGTTTCACTTTTCAATCTGCTGCAGCACATTTCAGCTTCGAACTTAACAGCAGACTGTTGCTAAATGTATTTTAGATTTGAGTATGTTCCTATCAATATTAATAGAAGTGGGTTTTGCATCCATTTTACACTGTGCCCAAATTCATAATTCACTGGACTTTTGGCTGCAAGACAATTATTGAGCAGTTCCATGTGGCTTCAGTTTTGAATAAGGCCGAGTCCTTTGTCAATATGAGGAGGGAGGAGGTGAACATGCAACTTAAGGAGATAATTATGAGGTATGATTTGCCAGAATTGCCAGTTAAGTCCATTTTCTTAATTCACGTGTTCACTGCAAACCTTTGAAATGACAAAAGACCCTTTTTAGTTGCGGAGCAAATCTTTTTTTATGACCAGGAAATAATTTGTCCAACAAAGGAAAGCAGTCTGGGGTAGTTTTGTTGTTCTTAATGACCATAATGGCAGAGGATTTAAAATGAATAAAGAAATTCAGGACAGGAAATTCAGTTCAACCAAAATATAAAAGGTTTTTACTGTTGTAACAAACAATCAAGCCGCCAACCATGTGGTACACAGAGGATGTGGACGTGACCAATTGAAACCTCCTCCTGTAGAATGTGGCGTTGGTTCTGTCATGGCTGCCTATCAAACGTCCTAATATTCTACTGGCAACGGAAGAGCAGGCTGGAATCAGAGGTCTACTGGAGCAGTGAGATTCAGTTAAAACTCACTGGATCACCTCACATCGCTCAATAACATGAAACAAATGCTGACAAAGCAACAAAAGAGCTTTTCAGGGAAGCGAGATGAAATGACCCTCGGTAGCTGAGTCAGTCGCAAAATCTTGTTTTAAACTGAACAGTGGCTCACTTGTTGAGGGGCAGAATGAATGGCAGAGACCAGACAACAGGTCAGAGGTCAGGGCTGCAGTGCACTGATGTGTATGGGACATATTTTATTAATCATAAGGGAATTGTGTTAAACTTCTTGTGTATCTGCCACAGTTCGTTTTCAAAATTATATAAACCGACTCGAATGAAAGTAAAAGTTCTGCACTTAACCAGTTTAGTATTTAGAGCAGACAGGATGTGTTGAGTTTTGTCATTTTCTTTGGAAAGACACACTTCTGATGTCGAGGTGACAGACCAGAGAATTCTCACCACTCTGAGAACCTGGTGATGCAACATCCAAAGCTGTGACACATAACGAACAACATTTCATCGTCTTTAAAATGCACGGACAGCATTTGTCACAGCATTCTTCAAACTCTAAATCCATTAATTAGAGATGAGCACATCCACAGAAACATAACCAAATGAAGAATGAGTAATTACTGCTTTGTTTTGTGTAACCACATAAAAAAACCATTCAGGAATCCAGCCAGCAAATAATACACGGAAAATGAAAATGTGTAATGCTTTGTGTTTAGATTTCCTACTCATGTGATACTTCCTGATGCAATCCCAACATATTCAGACAATTTTCACAGCAGTGTAAGCCGTTACAAGGTTGCTTCCGTGTGGAAACATTTTCTGTCTGGGCTGTAAAAACTGCTCCGAAGCTCAAGTGAACCTCTTTATTATTCAGAGAGGAGTCTTCCAGTGACAAAAGACACGATGCAGACTGCAATCTGAATCAAAACAGGAGGTCAAAAACAGAACAAATGTTCAGGGGAAGCAAACAATAATATTATCTGTTATTTCCGCTGAATTGAAGGCATCTGTTTTTTCTTAATTCAGAGATAAATGTAAATTTTGCTTTTTGCCCTTTTTTGCCCCAGAAACATGCTCGAGACAACACACTCGGATGTTTCTCTTGACTTCATTTCCACCATTCAATCCAAACCGTAGCTATGAAACCCCTTTCAAGGCCCACCTCAAGGTAAAACCCACTTTGCTCTGATTGGCCAGCTGGCCCCTCTTGGTTGTGAATGGTCAAGCAATTCGGTGATGTTGACCCATAAATATATTATATAAACTGGACACTGAGAATTGATGCACATGTCACATATCAGGCTAATCTGAGAAAGTGCTTTTTGTCTCGAATTATCTGACAATCCTGAGCTAGCGATGAATTCACTTTGTGTGTGTGTGTGTGTGTGTGTGTGTGCGCGTGTGTGCGTGTGCGTGCGTGCGTGTGTGTGTATGTGTGTGTGTGTCCATCACTGATGACTTTCTGTTTCAGAGCCCACAGACGTGGGGGACTGTAGTTGCACAACGCTCAGCAGCTCAAATGCTCTGCTCTACAAGTGGATGAATTTGACTTCTTAACTTGAAGTGATGCACAATGAAGTGACTTATCATTTCCTACAATGAATTTCTTTAGAATTGCCTCACAAATGAAGGAAACGGTGCCGTGCAACACAGGCATGAGCAATCATTCCGTGATTCTGTGAAGTGATTGAAAGGCAGCACTCCGTCATTTGTGTAAAATGAATATAAATGTCATAAAATGTCATCAAGCTCCGTCACCGTCAGAACATTTGAATGCTGGAAGTACATGCGAAGTGACTGGCCAGCAAAGAACAGTTTATGGAGCGAGCCATTGCTATTCATGTGAGGGTCCAGCAGTCTAATGCCTAATTTATACCTAAGGCACATCATAAGTGGCAGTCTTTACCCTGATGATCGGGCTCTTTGACTTCAAAGGGGGGCGTGAAGAAAGATCCTATTATTCTGCTGCAGCAGAAATCATTAGACTCCAAATCTCTGATGTGGCTGTTGAGGAAAGTGAGTGCGAAATTAATACTTAGCCACGACTGGTATCCTACTCTGAGTATATACAGTATCTCTCTCTCTCTCTCTCTCTCTCTCTCTCTCTCTCTCTCTCTCCCCCCCCCCGGGGGCGGGTTTATGGGGGGGGGCAGTGAGAGAGAGAGGGGGGGAG
>JAFBJT010109958.1:178763-194210 GCA_016785325.1 Chascanopsetta lugubris
CTCTCTCTCTCTCTCTCTCTCTCTCTCTCTCTCTCTCTCTCTCTCTCTCTCTCTCTCTCTCCCCTCCCCCAAGTGAAGGAGTATGGGAGGGGGCAGTAAGAGAGAGAGGGTGGAAGAACAAGCTTCACAAAAATGAGCTCACACAACGATGAGTTGATATCTGGTGTGTAAAAGAATAGTGTCTTGATTAGTGGATTACGACACAAGCGAGGCAGTGAAGTCTGGAAGCGTGAAAAAAGTATTCTGTGTATATTGTTCCATATATTTACACATGTTGAAATAGTAATGATTATTGAATGGGTTGTCTTAACCTCCATATAAGGCAAATGTCTCCTTTCCTTTTGCCAGTGAAGTAGTCTAATTGTATTCCCTTTGGTGTGTCATGTTCTTTGTATCGACTGAGTAAACGGCAGCGAGGCTTATCTCGTTATCTTGCTAAATTGGTGCCATGTTGTCACGCTTTCATTCGCGTTGCAGACAAAAGCGAGATGTTCGTGGGTGTTTTGAGCAGTGCGAAATTGACAATGAAGCCAGATCATTTTCCATTCGATGTACATATTCCATGCACTTTACAATGTGTTTTATTGTCATGTATCCTGAAAGCTTAGCAGTACTTCATAAGCAGCAAATCACACCGTATCACATTATTTTCCAACGAAGTCTGAAAAATGGCAAAACCTAACTTATTTTTCTGGCCTTACAACAAGGCCACATGTCAACAGTGCTGCGCAAGTGTCCTTGATTAAGATGCTAAAGCCCCACCTGATCCAAGGATACTTTTTTTCCAGTTTACCATGGCCCCTGAGCAAACCGTGGATCGTGACACAAAAAAGATCCATTTTAAACACGTTTCTCTTGCATATAAGTCAAAAGCAGTTGTTCCTGGGCTGCGTTCAGCCCGAGGGTCGCTAATTCAATAACCCTGCATGATAATAAATGACTCTGTTGTTACGGCTATAATTGGATTTTGTCTTTATCATAATGAAGTTTGTCCTGATGCTTAATGTGTAATTTTATGTTTTGCATGAAAAAAATGTAGTTTCAACATGACATGGCTTTATATTGTTAAAGGCTTAGTTTTGTTAGGTTATTGAGTCCCACCAAACTCAGAAACGAGCCAATCATTTCTTCTGGAGTCTTCCTCCTCTGCGCCACCGACACATCAGTGAGCCTCACAGTTGCAATGACTGACACGTTGCTTCATTGAGATGAGCATTTGCACGGCAGCTTTCACTAGAGAAGCGAGTGCGGTTGTAGTTCAGTCCCTCTGCTGCCCCCATGACATCGTGTTTCTCAACAGCGAGGCCAGGCAGCGATGTATTTTTAGATGTTTCAGCACTTCACTTTTGGATACGAGGAAAAGAGGAGGGAACAAAGAAGAAGCCAGCAGTTTGATAAAGAGCAGCAGTTTGACTCAACCTTTAACCTTCTCTCTGTTATGGCGTATCACAAAGACTTTAAACACCGAGGCCATTTAAACAATCGTAAATTCAGATTGTGTGTTGAGATGGCTTGTCTCTCAGTACCAGTGTATTTCAGAGCTGCTAGCTGCCACCTCACTGATATGAATGTGTGAACTGTTTGTTTGTTGAATTACTGTCTCTGGCAGTGTGGATGTATATTTATAATTGTTCAAGGTCTCATTTGTAAAATCTTGATGAAATGCTTTTCATATTTCTGAGATTAGATTTAATATAGAATATATATATATACTGATGTATATAATTACCTGAACATCCAGATTTGAGCCTTTATATTTACAGGCCCTTCCTACAGTAAACAACGTGTTGCACTACCAAGTTTTTTACAGTAGCCGACAATAGGCAATAGGCAGTTTTAATCATTACTAAAGGCTACTGTACATACTCCCACATGCTGGGAAAGGAAAGGTACCTTGCTTCCACTTGCACCTTCATCACTAGATGTTGCTAAATCCTTCAAGCTGTAAATGAAGATGTCAGTGTTGGTGAAAATGTAGCTCAAAGGACCCTCATCATTCTAAGGTTTTGTGCTTGCAGGTGCATGAAGTTGAAGTTTTTAAAACGATTGATATTGTTGAAAGGGACTCGGTAACTATTAGCTTGGATTACCTTCAAAATAAAGATCTACCCTTGTACTGATCCAAGGAGTTCATCTAATATGCAAAGACATGCAGTGAAGGTAAAGCGCCATGATATTCAGCACATTCAGCCCAGCACATCTGCGTGATGTCTTTGTGAGAGGTCGGGACTTGGGTTGAAACACTAATTGTGTTGATTAACTGTGGAGAAGCAGCCACCTGCCGATTAAAACAGGCATTAGGGAACGAACTGGCGTGCGCGGGTCAAACAGACGAATGGCATTTTGAAAATCCACAGCAAGTCATCTGGCAAGAAGTGAGAAAACGGCTGAAAAGCTGCAGGCGGCTTCCTCTGCCAAGACTGGTGAGGATTCGGAAGCGTTCTGTGCCATTAAATGTGCCACGCAGGTGTGTCACAGTGTCTCAGCGTGAGCGAAAGCGCCCGCCATCAAGTTGACAAGCAGCGTCTCATCCATCTTCATCCACAGATCCAGTCTACAGGTCCGGTGAGGAGCAGAGTGGGAGACATGATTGCGATAACAGCCACCACTGCTGCAGCAGCGCATGATGAAATACAATTTTTGGCATCTTTGATAGACTCTGCTGACAATATGTGAGCTCAGCTAGAAACACCAGCTGATTCAGGATGCAGCACCACTCAGGCTTTTCTGCCTGAACTAGCTCACGGGCTTTGTCATTAATATTCGATAGTAGAGGCTTTGAATGCCAACTATCATTTTGGAAGATAAAATATGACATAAGTCAAATGGGGAACACAATTGTCGCATTAAAGCGTTTCACTCTGCAGTAAGTTTGAGCAACTCTCTTCAATTCCAGTCAGGAGCATGCCCCTCTGATTTTTCTTCTTACTTCCTGCACCTACAAAGCTGCTGTTGATATTCTTTCCAGGCAACAGCAAACCACAACGTAGCTCCAAAAGCTTTGAAAAATGTATGACTGAAACATCATTCACTTCGATCCTTAATTCCTGGCCTATGCTACATACCTCCTTTCTGGTAAGTGCTCACATACATCATAGGACTGCATAAAACAGCCAAAGACCTATAAATCATGCAGTGGGACACGTCCTCACTGTGCTGCGCTCTATGTGCTTTTGTCCTGCCTATCCTCCATATCTCTAAAGCAATATTTCATGTGCACCACTCTAATGCATGTGCACAAATATTAGCAACATAATAAAGCCATATACTGTTTCTAAATCTGGGATCTCATGTATTTATCAAAGCCAGAAGATGTGTATATATATATATATCGGTCTCAGAATGTGGACTCACGGTTGAGGGACCATGAAGTATAATGGAGCATAGAAAGTATGATTGCGCCTTAACCTTGCTTTACTTTGAAAACAAAATCTGGCTGAATTTCAATGTTTCTTTTTCCTATCAATCACCCGCCCTCTGTTTATCATCGCAAACTGACTGGAAACTACCGCGAGAGATTCATTAGCGCGAATGAAGACGCAGCAGTTCCGTCGCAGCCTTTTCAAAAGCAAATCCCTAAGTACATATTGGCTGGCAGACGTCTGAGAGATTGTTGGTAAATTGTTTTGCAGATGAAATGGGCAGGTGACAGGAAGCAAAAAGGAGCATATCGCCGCACTGCATCTCCCTCTCAGAGCTCCTCGGTATTGGCCTCCTATCTGATGGAAGCTCTCCCTCCTTCCACTTCACTGACTGTCCCCACAAGAGGAGAGCTCTCGGCTCCAACTCCCAAAGACTTTCCCATTATGCAAATGATTTCCCCGTAGAAAAGCTCCACGCCTGGTGCCCATCAATTCAGTGAGGCCTCCAGTTTGAATACATGCTTTTTTTTTTACCCTCCTGCTTTACCCACCCCCCCCATTCCTCCGCCTATACTTCTGAAAAGGTCTATTTCTGATGCATAGCGCTAGTTTTCACATTGCTTTGGAGGGGGAATAGAAAGAGCTCTTACCCAATCAATTTATACAACCCTCTTTGAAGAGTATGCATTTTTTCAATGGGAAGGAGTGGAATTATACAAATGTTTGGGGAATACCAACTGTAAAGAGTAAGTACTCTTACAGCCCCATGGGTTGTTTGGAGTGACGGCATTGCCATTCCAAATGCATACATCACACCAGGGTGTATAAATAAACTTCCCCAACACATTTTATTAACTTCTCAGATGCCCTGTAGGTATGCGGCCTTAAAACCTCACCATTGCTTAATCCTCTCTTCTGCTGAAAATTCCAGGAGTAAGAGCATCAAAAATATCTTTATTCCCCGCATTGCCACCGGCACCAAGTCCATCTGCAAGCGGAGTTCACAGCGAGCAGCATTAAGGTTATTTCTGTATTTTCACTCGCACTTATCTGAGAATACAGCCAGAAGTTAATCTAATATTCAACAGAAATACGATTTATAAAAAAAATCCTACCACCTAATGTCTTTTTGGGCATCAGTACTACATCTCTTTCATGGTGCTGGAACCACGTGAACTCATTTGCTTTGAGCTACAAAGCCGAAGCTTCTCAAGTCGAAGTTGTTGTTATTAAACCTGTAGCAGCCACACAGCCCACTCCACCTATAGGAACAGAGGAACAGCTTGCAGAGGTTAATACTTGCTCCACCTGCAGGCAGTTTTATGTCTCTGCTGTTTTCTTTGTGTTTGTTTCAAGCTTATACATGTGTGCCTGCTGAATGCACTCTCTCTTTCTTGCTTTCTTTGTTGCTTGGTGGCACTTTGACACTTACACATTTTGCTTCAAAATTTGAATATTGTGAAAAAATAGCATTTTCACAAAAATATAACAAGTGCAAGATTTGCTTTATTTAAATTTTGATGTTTACCACCTATAGATTCTTTTATTACACCAATAAAAAGGCCCCTCCCTAGTGGCACAGGCTCACCACCTCCGTGCCACACAGCAGTGATCCATAATTTGTTTAAAGAACTTGAATACCTGAAATTACTTCCCAAGTACATTACATTTTGAATAGTATAGAGTGATGCCTATACAGTGACTTGAAAGTGACTTATTAGGACCTCCCCAAAGCAAACTCGCAAAAATAACACCAGTAAACAGCCTTATTCTTACGTTATGGCAAGAAAATACAAAATAACGATCGATAAAAGCAATTAAAACAAAATGGCAGTCTATCTATCTATCCATCCATCCATTTATCCGTCTTTCTATAAATACCCAAACCAAATCCACTGACATTAACCCACTGTTGGCTTTTGACCCCAACCATATGGTGTCAGAGCTTCCTCCCTCACAAACAGTTGGGTTTTCTACCTTCACGTTGGCAGTTGGCAGGTAGAGTGAGTGAGGGAGGGAGCAGCAGCAATGAAAGCTGTTCCTTCGTCTTTAGGAAAACTGACACCTGCATAGACTGGAGTTCAGATATAAATGCTGTTTTTTTTGGTGCTGCCAGAGGTTTTGTGTGCTCTGTCAGTAAAGGTGAGAGGATGTCATTAATTGGACAAATGAAAAGGTTTATATTGGCAGGAATAGATGAATACTGAGCTCTCACTTGTAAATAATGGCACTTTTCAGACTGATGGCCACGAGGTGCAGGGTGCGCCTGAAAGTGCAGGTTTCAGTCGTGTTGTATTGGCTTGGCCCGATGTCAGGTCCTTGGCTTCAGCAGCACTTGTAAAAGGATCTTCACATTAGACAACCATTACATGGTTTTGCTCGAGTTTTCAGACGTTCAGTGATATATTTTCAAACTGAAATGATCTAGTTTGGCTCTGTGTTATCCTCCCGATTCATATGAAATATTCTTTTTTTAGTTTTTCTAATACATTTCTATCTATATACGTATGTGTAAGATATAATGACATGCAGTGTTGAAGTTGCATGCAGTTTGTCTATTCTGGGCTATGGTAAAAACATAGTGATGGAACATGGAGGCCTCCATAGAGAGGATTTGTTTCAATGTAATTATAAATGGCTCAGTCCAGCACAATATAATCAACAACTTGTAGGTGATTAAATACTGATAAAAACATCACTGTAATTATTTTGTATTTCATCTGTGTCATTCCAAATCTTGCCAACTGGACCTTTTAAAGACGCTGAATATTTCAAACCTGATTTGTGAACAGGCATGGGGCCATTAGTGACTCATCATGTTTATACTGAAGCGTGTAGCAGCAATATGTGATGCCCTAGGTCTGAAGTTGTCACTAAGGTTTAATCAATACAACTTGACAGGCTCTCCTCTCCCATGCTCCGACTGTGTGAAGTCTCTCAGACGTCAGAAAGTGGCCTCAGCACTAAGTCAACCTGACCACAGGTTAATTCACCAGATTAACAATCCCCAGCAGATGTCCTGCACAGAACTGCAGATCCTTACGCCAACATTTGTTTTTTCATATGCGTGATCTCTTACAAGCTGTCACCAGTGGTGTTCACTTTAGCGTGGACAGTGTCAGCGGTGATTTTAGTTTTAGAAGCTCATCACAGACCAGGAGATTAGCTGGGTGTTGTTACAAAGCAAACATGCTGCAGATGACTAGCAGCCATTGCTCCTAATGAGCGAGTGGCCCATGTTATTTCATTGTGATCCACCAGTGATTAGTGTGATTACAGTGCGACAGCTGTGTAATTACATGGGACGCCCCCCAACAGGAGAGAAGGTAACATGTTTGAACAGCTGCAAAGCGTGACATCGCCCCCCCTGTCACTTTGCTGTGCACCATCCCCAGATTGTGCCTTTGTTTTTGTTCTGTCCAACAATTAACAGGCAGGAGATGTTTGAGAAAAGGTTCGTCCATGGATGACATCGGTGTAGATAACGTGTTGGCAGGGAGGAGATGTTGGAGTGCGGGGGAAGACGAGTGGCTCTGTGAGTGGAAACCTCCCATCACAGCTGTTGGATGATTTAAAAACAGGTTCAAATGGTAGGACTTTGGGAAGTGTGATCCAGAGTCTCACAATCTTGGGTTCAGACCACCTGTTCTGCTGAGTCGTGTTTCTGGAGAATGATGCATGAGAGGTTAAATGCTTCAGTGGCAGTGTTGGAGAGCAGTATTTTTGGATTTGATTTATTAGATTACAAAATGACTACATTTAATTTATTTGTGTTATGTGCTAAATCCAAATGCCTCAGCAATCTCTTCCGCTCTGATTTAACTGACAGTGTCGATTTGATTTATCCATAGTTTACATTTGATAAATCCATTCTGTCTGTATAATTTTCAGTGTGCGTTGTAAGTTGGCCTCTAACTGTCAAATTATGACACAGTCACGGCGGTTGTTGCTGTACACAAAGACATTAGACCACACATAAGCGAAGGCATGATGAAATGTGAAGCAACACAAGGTGAAAACGCCGTGTATTCCAGCTTTTCCAATAAAGCCGCGCAGATCCGCCATAAATCCACTGCTTTGCCGTAGTTATGAATATGATTATTTCTGTATTTGCTTATTTTTGTGATTATTTTCACATGAAACAAGGTGTCTAAATAAAAATGAAATGAAACGGAAAGCAATCTCGCCCGCAATATGATACATTAATGATTCAGTGGATTTGTGATGGAGGTGTTCGGTTAAATTTCCCCAGTTTCTTGCCACCGTTCGCCTCCTGCATGTCAAGCAGAAGGTGCTGATGGCGGCGCACATCTCCAGGCGTCGCACTCAGGTTTTTTATTTAACACCGTCATGCTACAAGGACGTCCTCTTAGGTTTACAGAGCAGACACGGAAGGCAGCATTGGTAATAAACAAGAAAACAACCATCATTTGATTTTAGAGGTGCGCTGAGACATGTGAACTAAAAAAAAAGTAATTTTCAGGTTCTGTGCTGTTATTAGTCATTTTGATCATTTCTGCCTCATATCAGTCGAATGGTCTTGGAGAACAATTATCCTCAAATCAGACTCTGGAACATTTTTCATGATTAAAGAATTTCTTGATGTAGGTTTTGGATGATTGCAATCCCACAGTCCAAGTAATTTAACAGGGGTTTAAAGGTGCAACAGGCAACTTTTCTTTTGTTTCAAATTACTTTTTAATTCCAACGTGTGAACAGGAAATTATAGAGCTAAAACAGAAAATATTACCAGACTCAAGAAGTTGCCTTTGGTCTGTTATCATATGGTGAATGTCAGTGTCAGGCATGCGGCATGTGCACTCACTCCTGAGCCTATGATCCCAAATGCCGGTGACATCTCTTGCCTGGTTGCTAGCTTTCATATGTTATGAGATAACAGACCTCTGGGAACCTGGGCTCACTCTTTCTGCTCTGCCTCATAGAGCTTGGTTGCCATGGCTACCACCTGTCTTCATCCTCGCTTCCTTGTCTGCTGAGTAGGTAGCTTATTGAGCTCTGTCCCGAGTATAGAGGTTCGGAGTAACTGTGGCAACTTAGCGCCGACGTGTGTGTGTGTGTGTGTGTGTGTGTGTGTGTGTGTGTGTGTGTGTGTGTGTGTGTGTGTGTGTGTGTGTGTGTGTGTGTGTGTGTGTGTGTGTGCTGTCGCCAGAGTTTCTCTCTCTATATGCCCACTCACGCCTAAGTGAGTGAGGGACAGAACGCTGACAGAATGTACCTTCACTGCCAAAGGTGGCACCATAAATAACTACTTCTGGCCGCTTCCAGAAGAAAACAGGTTGGATTTCGGCTGGCATGTACTCTGACGTTACCCGCGGGATGGTGATTTTAAACAGACCAGCATTTCCTCCAAGATTAAAATGATGGTGTAATAGTTGCAGCAACTCGCTGGAATCCACATGGGTTCAACGTTGAGAAGCCGGAGGACTCCGCTACATCTGCTACTTAACCCTAAAAAAACAAAATCCTGACACTTACTTTTGGCTGTGGTTTTTATTTTACTTTCTTAAAACAGACGAGCACCGACATTTCTTTCATCTGCAGCCATGAGGTGTCTCTCAACAGCTGCTTGGTCTTTTGGCGACTCAGTGGAGGTCCGTCACAGCAGTGTGCAAGTACAGTACATCGCTGGCAGTTGGGCATTGTTGTTGCACTTTGAAGTATACGCTGGCAGCCTGATGTGTCCAGGCACATGCAGGAATAGAAATCAGTTGTCATGGAAGTAATTAAACAGCATAAGAGTAATTATTATAATTTGAGACTAATCTACTCTTAAGGGTGGTCTCCTCCTGCAGTTTTCCTGTGAGGTGATATGGGCAGTGATGGAAACGTAGCAATAAGGTATATCTTTGCTAACAAGAATGATTTATATTTCAATGAGTATCCATATTTTCTTTTTGTCTTCTTACTCACATTGTTACTTAGTTATGGGCTTGTTGTGAGCTAATCACTAAAAAGCCAAAATTGTACTCTATGGTGATATTTTCACTGTAGATTATTCTCTACTCACTTTACTTTGCGGGAAGCTTAAGAAATTCTGAGTGGATCTTACTTCTCTGGTTGTCAGAGATTTTTTAAATGTCTGTTAGAAGCATTTTTGTTGTTTGTCTTTATTGAAAGCTGTTGTGACATTAAAGTAAACGCCATTAAAAGAAAATCCTTATTGTTTAATGTGCAACCAGCAGATACCCAACAACCTACAATGTGAACTTTTTGAGCAGCAGTTACAACAATCTCCAAACTATTTAGTATGACCCTGCGAGGATGTTATAGAAATTGAAATGGGTGGAAACATGTACCCACAATGAACCCCCCTAAAATACCATCAACGCTTTCTCTGTATATTTAACTTGTCTGTTTTGTTTCCTCTATGCATTTGTCAACCAGTAGACATATTGAAATGCACCGCTATTATGGCAGTAATGGCTGGAAGGTAGAGTTTAGATTTATATCTATTTTTATCAGCATCTTTCATCTACCTGCACGTTGTATTGGTCAAATCACTTTATAGCTGTCGATAGCGATAGGTTTGCTTTCCTTCCACAGCCTGTGCTCTGAATGACGCAGCCTGTCAGAGTGTAGTTATGCATGTCATTCCACATTGATTGTGATTAACATGATTAAATGAAGCTCAGCAGCTCTGAGCTGCAGCAGAACAAAAGCAAACACTTCATCATACGTACTGCAAACTGGTTGACAGTTTTATGCAGCATTTCCATTAATGTAGTGAGGTGTATTTCAGAGAGTGCTGGCAACTTTTGGACACACTCTACATGCAAGTGCAAAGGAGGGGACAGTTTGCGACAGCACTTTGAAAAGCAGGCAGGGCAGACCTTTCCAAGCTTTGGAATCCTGATCACGTTGACGCTCTGTATCGTGATGTTTTGTCTAGAATTCAGAATTTTCATTCACACTAAAGATTCAGATTCAAACATTACAAACCTGTTCATTTTCAAAATACACAGCTATAAGGCTAACCAGACTGTTGGAAGTAATGACTCAGCATAGGGTGCTCTGAGTGGCGCTGAGCACCCTCTCCACCCATTTGTCAAGTGTCACAATGACGTGGAAGAGACGAGCAAGTGGCAACAACTGCAAGACTAAAACGTGAGAAAAGTGGTATTATACCTGAAGATATCTTGGGTTTAACATTGCCGATGACCAAGTGACCATTATTTGCTAACTTTATGGATAGTCTGTGAAATACAAGAAGAGTGGGAGCAGCATTATCAAAGTCTGCCCCAAAATCCCTGATGTCAAGCTGGCTGACATGAGCTCCCTCTGGAAAACGAGTGGTCCAAAAAGCCAGACAGGTCATTTGTCATCCTGACCATATTTAGAGGAAGGTTTTCTGTTGAATGCCCTCGGGGCGGCGTTACCTTGTCCCCACCCAAGGATAACAAATTGATTTGCTAATTATTTTATTCCCTCTGCTGTCAGGCTTCTCAGTGCTGCTGATAGCAGCGAGTGATGAGTCATGAGTCAGTATTGGACCTATGACTAACTATTTCTGATGTTATTTTAATTGTTATCCTTGATGATGGCCTTGCTTGGAGTCACTTGCTGGTTCTGCCTCTTATGATGTTAGGACACACTAATGAGGTGCTCTGAGTGCTACATTGTCTAGAGTTGTTTTGTGTTTTGTGACTGGCTGACTGGAACACATAGGCCCGTGGGTATGAATAACGTTTTTGAATTGAATAGGAAATAGAATATTGTGGAAATCTCATAATAAATCCCAGATACGTTGACCTCAAGAATGTCCACAAGTGTGAAACAGCATGTGCCAGCATGAATGACATGCACTTGTGTCCCAAAAATATTCAGCAATATCCAAAACAATCCATTTGAAATAAGCAACTATTTTGTCCTAATTAACCCACACTCGGTTGTTTGCTCCATCTGTCGTTATTCATTACATGAATTGGGATTTCCTCTGTCTGGATCTGAAATCTCACAGACTGTTTTCCCTCCATGGCCACAGTGTGTCGGGCCAAGTCGTGGCCAGCATGATGGCTAATGGATGCTGCCTGTCTGCTGTGGTTTCTCTGTGTTTGTGTACATGATTGATCCCAACACATTTTCTCTCATTGAAGAAGCATGGCTGCTACTGAAAGTCTGTCAACGTGACAAAGGAAACAGACCCCCGTTCTCTGTTGCAAGCAGTCGTTGTCAGTGCTGTGCCACATCAGTGCTAAGCTGTCTCCTGTGAACCCACTCACACGGCACACAGCACCCCCCGCTGTGACTTCGCTTTGGCAATCTCTTCCTCTTTTGTGCAGGAGATGTGCAATTGCCACGATGAACCAGTTGTCGTCAGGAGTGGAGGAAAGTGTTTAACATCCTTTTGTCGACACCGTGTCTCGGGCCAAACAAAGCAAACAAATGATTGTTTCTCAAATGTAGAAGGTGTAGTCGTGGAGCAGGTGCAGTCATATCCTGCTGTGACTGAGTCTCTGTTTGGAAAACAAAACAAGCTTCACTCAGTTTTTGAGCGATGCATGTTACACAAGTATTTTGCGAATCAAAGTAGGCATATTATGCTTTTGACCTCTCTCTGGTCCTTAACGTGTGTATTCTGTGTCTGCATGAGATGTAGCGAGTAACAGCTTTGCAAAGTCTTACATTATTTCCCCCCTCTCCCTAAATGACCTGACGTCACTGGTAGTGCGAGTCTGATACATCATTGTTGGAACACTTCCTACATCAGCAGGGAACAGTTGATCAATCACAAGAGACAGGGCCAGCTGGCCCATCAGAGAAGTCTCAGGGGCAGGAGCTCAACAGAGCGTTTCAGGGAGCGAGTGAAAACAGGAATTTACTCAGGAATGCAGTTTTCTGAACATCCACGACTGTTGTCCTGTTCTAGAAGTGACAGTCAAAATTGATGAGTGAAATCATCTCAATTGACAAAATCAGTATGTAAATGGTGAGCGTCTAATGTATCACATTAAGTCACATCACTATACAAAAATCAGCATGTAGCGTTTAGTGCCATTTGGTGGTGTAGTTGCAGATTGCAGCTGAGTACCTCTCCCTTCCAAACATGTAGAAGAACCTATGGTCCTTCAACAGCACAATTTATAGTCACGTAGGCCCAGGTTTGATCTAGTTTCTTTTAAAGTTATTTGACATAATGCCAATTCCATTTTACACACGGAACCTTAAATAAGTTGTGCTGAAAGGATTTTCAGGCAGATAGAAAAGCACAGAGACCAAAGCTTGCTGTAAACACCTGGGTTGTACAGTTCGCTGTCTGATGTATGATGCAATGCTGGTTCAACACGGTGTTTCTGCTGAGGCAATGTATCGAGCCCGAGCTGTGAGAGGTAGATGAGAAGCCACCAGAGCAGGACAGAAAATAGTCCCCGCTAACAAGGAGGCCATGTGTCTCCAACCCTCAGACAAACTGCTGTTTTCCTCAAAGGACCTCGGACCCTTCAACCTCATTAAAAATGTGTTTTGTTTGTTTGGTGCAAATTATGCAATTCCGACTCAGCACGTAGCTTCACCAGCTCTCAGCATGAAACTTAAATCGTGTGTTTGAAGTCCACGATGTTGAATTTGAACTTGAGTGCTCAGGAAATCAAAGGGCGAGGGGGTACCTGCTTAAACAAAGCAGCCTTCGCTGTGATGTGCTGTTTGTAACGGACGCAGACGTATGAACAGGAGGGCTGATTGTGTGGACCATTTTCAGTGTGTGTTTGCATCGATATTGTATTTGTAGCCTGCCTGTGTGTGTGTGTGTGTGTGTGTGTGTGTGTGCGTGCGTGATGCTGCAGAAAGCACAGTAGGGCCACTGGGCTGAAGCAGTGCTGCTACAGTCGTAATGAGCTGCCTGGTGCCTCAGCATTTCTGATGAAGTCTTCCCTGTGATCAATTCTCTGTCTAATCCCTGCCGGCCAGGTTCCTAGCAGCCATCCTCCCATTAGTGAAGCTGCTATCCAGTGCATGCTATGGAACTCTCACTTTGACTCTCCCTTGACCAGATTAATAAAAGCTTGTGTCCCACGGAAGGGCTTTGCATGCATTTCCATGTTAACAAATCTCTTGTACAACATGATGCACAGTTTACACTAACTAACGAGACCAAGGTACAATGCGGAGAGCAAATGAAGAGGCGAAAGAGGACGGGGTCTTCCCCAGTGGTGCAGAAGCTTCCTCCCCCTCTGCTTTCATGGGTGTGCAAGGTCAGATCTCTCAGAAATGCGGATTAACTTGTGCTCCTTCCCGCTGCCTTACGTCCGTCTCCTATATCCACCGATCCCTGCGTCCTCATGGCTGAGTGAATTATTCATTTACTTAAGCCACTGCTCATATCTGTTGTGGCAGCAGCTTCCTCGCGTTATGATTCTGCAGAACTGTGGGACCAAAGCTCCCTTTGCCCAAACAGCCAATTGCACCTTTTTTTCCCCCCCTCTGCCTCGGACTCTCTGGCGTTAACCCCCTTTTGTTCCATTTTTCGATCCAATGCTCATTTTTCTCTCTCCATTTCTGTCCTCTGCGTCCTTTATAATGACAGACTCTTTACACCTTCAGCTTACAGGGCATCTTTTCTCTCCCTCTCATATTGCACTACCCGTTTTCTCACCTTCCAACCTCTTGTCAAATCAAAACCTCCTTCTACTTACTTTTTTTGAAACTTACTTCCCCTCAGTCTTCGATCTTTGTGCTTTTCAATAACATGTCACTTCTCACTCACTGTCAAGACAACGTTAATCTATGATTACGTTTCCCCAAACGTTGAGTTTATGATCAAAAGAATATGACAAAAATTCAGAGTTTCAACTCAAAATAATGGTCTTACTATCAGAGAGCAACATGGGATGAAGAACAACTGTCTTTTGACTGCTTATCATTCAAAACCTCATTTTTAACACGGGCAGAGAATTGATCATTTGTGACACTGCTTGAGCAGAGAAGACTGTGGTTTCCTCATACTGTCCACTGCTCTATCTCCTGTTAACACCTCTGCCCAAATTGTCCACCTAGCTCAGTTTCATGGGTGGTGACAGGAGAACATGGAAAGAACAGAATTTGCCTCTTTTGTACAGCATTACTTTTCCTGATTAAAAGCCTGCTGTGTCCTGTGTTGTTTTATTTTATTATTGGGAAATCAAAGCTGAACTTTCGTCCCATCCGTTGATCTCAAAGCCAAGTGTCTTAAGTTAACAAAAACAAATGAGTTCACCTTGTTGTTCCAATAGTTTTGCAGGAGGTTGTACACACACTAATGTGTCCCACATTCACACACAGTCCCTGGATCTGAGCGCATTTATCATTATTTCCATTAAACCATTCAGATCAATGCACGGCCGTGTGGGATTTGCAGGCAGTCGTGTGTTGCGGAGACGCGGCCTCACATGGTGGCCTTATTTTTTTTTTAATGATTTTTCGTTTCTTCTTTTTTTCTTAGGGATTAGCTTTGTAAAGTCAAATGTAAATCAAGAGCTCTGGAGACTTTTAAAACTTAAGACAGTCTCATGAGAGAAGTCACATCATTCTGGCGCTGACTGGTGTGTGTGTGTGTGTGTGTGTGTGTGTGTGTGTGTGTGTGTGTGTGTGTGTGTGTGTGTGTGTGTGTGAATTAATTACAAGCCACCATAGGCATCTGTACCTGTTCCACCATATCATCTAATAATCTGCAGCAGATGAATTCTCAAGAGCAGCCCATAATCATTCTCTTTCAATTATTGTGCTTGATTAATTTTGCCTCTTAAAGGTCAAAAGCCTCTGGAAAACCTCTGCGGCACATTTCCCAAAGGCCACTTTTTGTGCAAGCAACCATCTTAAATTCAACAATAGTATATTAATTGACATAGCAGTTAAGGCTAGAGCTACATATTTATATTGTGGAACCTGATATCTGAAAATATGTGATAGTTATTATTGCGTGTAAAAAATGTATGGTTTGTAAGAAATGGTGGTTTCAGGCTTAATATTGCACCATTGGTAAGACCACATACTTCCCAACTACTTCACTAGCTTATTCAAAGTTGCACTGATTACTTGTATCTTCTGCTGTTTTGTTAGGGCTGAAATTAGAAAACATTTCCCATCATTAAAT
>JAFBJT010109959.1:7743-22068 GCA_016785325.1 Chascanopsetta lugubris
CAGGGGTCAGGGGTCAGGGGTCAGGTGACAGGGGTCAGGTGTCAGGTAACAGGGGTCAGGTGACAGGTGACAGGGGTCAGGGGTCAGGTGTCAGGGGTCAGGTGACAGGGGTCAGGTGACAGGGGTCAGGGGTCAGGTGACAGGTGTCAGGTGTCAGGGGTCAGGGGTCAGGTGACAGGGGTCAGGTGTCAGGTAACAGGGGTCAGGTGACAGGTGACAGGGGTCAGGGGTCAGGGGTCAGGTGTCAGGTGACAGGGGTCAGGTGACAGGTGACAGGGGTCAGGGGTCAGGTGTCAGGGGTCAGGTGACAGGGGGCAGGTGACAGGGGTCAGGGGTCAGGTGACAGGTGTCAGGGGGCAGGGGGCAGGGGTCAGGTCAGGGGTCAGGGGTCAGGGGACAGGGGTCAGGGGTCAGGTGTCAGGTGTCAGGTGTCAGGGGTCAGGTGACAGGGGTCAGGTGACAGGGGTCAGGGGTCAGGGGTCAGGTGACAGGGGTCAGGGGTCAGGGGTCAGGTGACAGGTGACAGGGGTCAGGTGACAGGGGTCAGGTGACAGGTGACAGGTGACAGGTGACAGGTGACAGGTGACAGGGGTCAGGTGACAGGGGTCAGGTGACAGGTGACAGGGGTCAGGGGTCAGGTGACAGGGGTCAGGGGTCAGGGGTCAGGGGTCAGGGGACAGGGGTCAGGTGACAGGGGTCAGGGGTCAGGTGGCAGATGAGAGTGTACCTGAGCTGTTGAGTCCGCCCACAGCGTAGATGAGTCCTGTGATGGACGTGCAGCATCTCTGTCTGGTTTTAAAGGTCGGCAGATGAGGACGACGTTCTGGCATCAGGTGAAAATCTTTGGCTTCATCCACCAGGTCTCTGACAGGAAACAGCACAAGGTCACGACCCCAGGAAACGGCACAGAACATGGCTCAGCACTGTGCGACAGTGTTAGCTAACGGCTAACGTCTAAACACGGCTAGTGTCTAAACAAAGAGTCTGAGGAGAAAGAGGTGAAGATACAAACACCAACAACCAGAACCAATCATAAGTCACCGGCATTTGTGGCAGCAGCGAATCAGATCGTCCTGCTGGACTCTGTCAGACAGGAACTGAGGTCGACAAAGAGGAAGTCTGATCTTTGACAAGAGCTCAGGCAGCAAAGGCTCCCGACGACCCCGATCATGATGAACCCAGGTCAGGACCGCCTCAAACACCTGGACACATGTGAACAGGTGACACACACACACACATACTTGTGTAAAGGTAACACGCACACGCGCACACACACACACACACTTACCTGTTCCTCGGCTTTGATGTTGAGCTCATCGCAGTCGACCAGCTCCAGAACCTCCTCGGTCCTCAGACCCAGAAACTCTTCGGATAAAGAAACGTCCACAAAGTGCTGGTGCAGGAAGTTGCTGGCCGAGTCGTACAGAGTCGTACACATCATGGTCTCTGCGAACTGTCGCACACCCAGACAGTTCTTGGGGTGTAACCTGAGGGGAGCACGACAGGATCTCAGACTGAGTTTGGCTAAAGTCACGTGACCAAATCCTCCTCTGATGAATGTCATGTGACTGACAAGTCCAACAACAGACACTGAGCTAATGTTTGAGGAGTCATGAGGACGTCTTTACTCGAAAAACCAGGCCCGACGACGACATGGACGACCCACTGAAGAAACCAAAAGAAATATTCACGCTGTCCGCGATTAGCACCAGAGCTAATGTCAGTACAAGTCTGTTACGTAGCAACTGTTGTCAGGTCTGCACCGAGGTGGACCACGAGAGGAAACACGGAGAAAGTCCTCTTCGGACCAGGACCGGCTGAAGAAAACGTGAAACTCTTCTTTGTTTCTCCTCTGCGCCTACTAGTGGTTCAGCAGTGAAACTGGAGAGCGGCACACACATGTCACTGCAGACACAGATGTGTGTGAAGTCATGTGTAGTGTGGACTGAGTGTGGGAGCGTTACTGACCTCTCCTGGAGAAACGAGCAACATGCATCTTTAACATTTTGCAGCTGCAGAAAACTGGAGCCAATCAGAAGAGACTGGACATTCTGCTGGTCAATGGCAACATGGCCACTGTACGCAAAGTTGATGAGAGCCTCCAGAGCGCTGCCAGGAGAGAGGAAGTGGTTAGACCCGCGATCTTACACTGCAAACAATCCTCTACTACTGTTGTAATGGTTTGTGATTATCACGAGCTGTCTGTGACTTCCTGTACAGACAGGAAGTACCTATTTGGATCGAGTTACCTGGGGTCCATCCCCTGCATCAGGATCTCGTCCTGTTTACACTCGACCATGTCATTGGTAAACATGGCATGAAAATAAGGGATCGAGGCGGCCAGGACGATCCGGTGAGCGCTGAACTTATGATCCCCGACCTGCACACACAGCATTCCAAAATTATTATCTACACACACTGTTTACACACCGTTCACACACTGTTTACACACCGTTCACACACTGTTTACACACCGTTCACACACTGTTTACACACCGTTCACACACTGTTTACACAGGAACACACGCACTGTTTACACACCGTTCACACACTGTTTACACACCGTTCACACAGGAACACACGCACTGTTTACACACCGTTCACACACTGTTTACACACCGTTCACACACTGTTTACACACTGTTTACACACCGTTCACACACCGTTCACACACTGTTTACACACCATTCGCACAGGTACACACACACACACCGTTGACACAGGTACACACACACACACCGTTGACACAGGTACACACACACACACCGTTGACACAGGTACACACACACATCGTTGACACAGGTACACACACACACACCGTTGACACAGGTACACACACACACACCGTTGACACAGGTACACACACACACACCGTTGACACAGGTACACACACACCGTTCACACAGGTACACACACCGTTCACACAGGTACACACACCGTTCACACAGGTACACACACTGCTGTGCACTGAGTGTGAGCTGTGCTCCACACCGTTCACACAGGTACACACACCGTTCACACAGGTACACACACTGCTGTGCACTGAGTGTGAGCTGTGCTCAGAGTAGAATGACTCTAGTCTGATCCATGTTCTTTAACTTCAGTATCTCTGTATTTACTGTGTGGTGTCCTGCATATTCCTCAATTTACTTCTCAACTCTGAGTGTGTGAGTGTGTGTGTGTGTGTGTGTGTGTGTGTGACATCACTGCACCTGTTGGTTGCTGAGTTGGTTGTGAGATTGTCAGATTAAATCCGGCTCAGCTGTAGAAACAGCTGATCAATCATTACCTCATCAAAGTGAACAACTGATCGATCCGTTACTGATCGGATCGTCAGGTCAGAGGTCAGCTGTTGTCGCTCACGTTCAGTGACGTCAGAAGCTCGTCAAGGCACCCGCTGTTAGCGGTACTTAGCAACATTAGCTCAGTGACAGCTAGCTTCCTCCTGGCGGGCAAGATAACATCGGTCGGTAAGCGTCGTCGACTCTTACCCTGAGCGTGACGTCACAGAGTTTTCCCTGACGTCGGATCTCCTCCATGACGACGTAGCCGTGCGCGGGCAGGTCCGTCACCGAGAAATGAACCAGGTCCTCGAGCTCCTCGTCTCCCATCGTCAGCACAAGAAGCGCCAACTGAGCCTTCCGAACCACCGTACACTACCCGATTAGTGACGTCACAGCCACCGACGGAAACACTGGCACAACTTCAGAATAAAAGCCTCCTCTGGAAGAAACAGCGGCACCTAGTGCAGGAGCCAGAGGACACCCGATGATAAATGATCGTTTTCATATTAGAACTTTTGATCAAAATAACATTTGAATCGTTAAACACAAACAACAGAGACACTGAACTCAAAGAATCTTCTTTCTATTTTCCAGTTTGTATCTGAAAGTACATTTTCCTCATGACTGAAATCTATTAACTTATTTTCATGGGATTCTGAAACATTGTTTGCACTTTAACAAGTCAAACATTATATATGAATATTTATTGTCTGATTCTTATCTTACCACATTTTCTGATTGTCTACTTTTGAATTATCTCATAAATTCATGCTTCGGTTCATTGGAATAATTCTGATATAAATTACTGTTAGTGTTCTGTTAGCATGTGTTCTGTTAGCACGTGTTCATTTAGCATGTGTTCTATTATCATATGTTCTGCTAATCCACGTTCTGTTAGCACGTGCTCAGCTAGCACGTTCTGTTTGCTCATGTTCTGTTAGCATGTGTTCGGTTAGCTCATGTTCTGGTAGCGCATGTTCTGTTAGCATGTGTTCGGTTAGCTCATGTTCTGTTAGCATGTGTTCGGTTAGCTCATGTTCTGGTAGCGCATGTTCTGTTAGCATGTGTTCGGTTAGCTCATGTTCTGTTAGCACGTGTTCTGGTAGCGCGTGTTCTGTTAGCTCATGTTCTGTTAGCATGTGTTCGGTTAGCTCATGTTCTGTTAGCATGTGTTCGGTTAGCTCATGTTCTGTTAGCATGTGTTCGGTTAGCTCATGTTCTGGTAGCGCGTGTTCTGTTAGCACGTGTTCTGGTAGCGCGTGTTCTGTTAGCACGTGTTCTGTTAGCTCATGTTCTGTTAGCATGTGTTCTGTTAGCATGCACTATGTCGACAGGTCGCTGTTCTGGAATCGTTCCTGGTCGTAAACCTCTGCCTCCACCTTCCGTCCTCCGAACCAGTGCTGGTTCAGCACCTGGACGTCTCGGTTCATGCCAGGCGCTTCCAAAAACTCAAACCCTGCACCAATACCTGAGGCAGGTATGGAAACGTCAGACAGGTGGCGTCTGCTCAACCTTTGTATGACCTCAGCACGACCTACTGCCGAGGAGAACCCTGGTCCAGGAAACCAGTTTCTGACCTTTGACCTCTTCCAACCAACCAGAATACATACACCTGTCCTGATCACCTGGTGGATGTGGGTGGAGCACTGTGTACAAGTACATACAACACTGTGTACAGGTACACACAACACTCATCACTGTGTACAAGTACATACAACACTGTGTACAGGTACACACAACACTCATCG
This sequence comes from Chascanopsetta lugubris, assembly GCA_016785325.1. Lineage (NCBI taxonomy): Eukaryota > Metazoa > Chordata > Actinopteri > Pleuronectiformes > Bothidae > Chascanopsetta > Chascanopsetta lugubris. The sequence continues at coordinate 12,776 of JAFBJT010109959.1, forward strand.
CTGTGTACAAGTACATACAACACTGTGTACAGGTACACACAACACTCATCACTGTGTACAAGTACATACAACACTGTACAGGTACACACAACACTCATCACTGTGTACAAGTACATACAACACTGTGTACAGGTACACACAACACTCATCACTGTGTACAAGTACATACTACACTGTGCACAGGTACACACAACACTCATCACTGTGTACAAGTACATACTACACTGTGTACAGGTACACACAACACTCATCACTGTGTACAAGTACATACTACACTGTGTACAGGTACACACACTTGCACACTGCACCACCGACTCATCTTCTCATAAAGAATATTAATCAATCAACACAATGACACCGATATTCGCTGTTATGAAGTTAAAATGTCAAGATTTGTGGCAGTTCAATGACTAAATGAATGAAATTATTTTTAGAAGAAATGTTTATCATTTTAGATTTGATTTATTTATTTATACATTTGATCAGTGAATATGGCAATATATAAATATAGTTTGTCCTTTTGATCCAAACCTGAATCAATATCTTATTTGACTAATCATTTTAAAACAATACACATAATCTTTTTATTTCAACTGGAAATATTCACACTCATCAAATAAACATGCTCAAACTAATCAAAAGGTTTGGTTCCAATGAGTTCCTCGTTTTCCTGAAGGATGAATGTTTGAGTTCTGTCTGAAGTATTTTATTGATCTGATGTGATTAAAACATGAAACACACATTCAAACATTTGACATGTGACACTCGGCTGCTCGTGTTGTGAAGTGACAGCTCTGATCTCATTGGTTCCCACCGATGAAGACAGACGTTCTTCAGCTTTGTATCATCTGATCAATCATTAGGGTTCTGAGAGGAACACGAACTTTGAGATCAGCTGAGAGCCTGGACGTGGAACCAGCTGCTGACTAGACTTCTGATGGAGATCTGGTTCTGAAAAGAAGGTTCTCCAGTGAGTCTGATGGAGAACCGTTCCTCCGTGTTCCTAAAGAACCTGCTTCGTTCCCAGGTTGTCACTTTGAACAAGGTTCTAGTAACAGAACCTGTTTCAGCCAGTGGAACATCAGGCTAGGAGTTACACACGAGTCTGTGGAGAACATCCCTGTGCTCATGACTGTGTTAGAGTGACACCTAGTGGTGATGTTCTCCATTTCAGATTCACAGAACCACCAGAAGACAGGATGTGGAGCCAGATCTTAATGTAGAGAACAAAAGAACCAGTCATTCAGTTCTATCACACCCCAGGAGATGAGAAGACAAAGGTTCTCCACATTCTCCTTGTTCCACAGGTTCTACTTGTTCTAGTTCTGCAGGTGTGTGTGTGTGTGTGTCATTTCATCTGATGAAAGTCTGACAATGAGCTCAAAACCAGCAGGTTCTGGTGCTGGTTCTGCAGACAAAGTGGGTCTGCGTTTGTGGTACAGCTCAGTAGAACGTAGAGGAACCTCCCAGGTTGGGTGCAGGACTCTACAGAGAAATGTTCCTCAGTTTATGATGTTAGCTGTGAGATTTTCCAAGTGAGAGATGAGAACCTTGTGGTGGAACCCAGAGACAGCGAAGCTTCTAGAAGGGCATCCCTCCTGAGATCTGCCGGGCCACCTGCTCATCCGGACTCTCGTCCTTGTCCTTCCTCTCCTGGTTCCAGTCCTTCAGTCCGTCCGGCAGAGACGTGTCCTCGTCTTCTCCTCCGGTTCCTTCCACAAACTCTTCATACGTCGACTTCTCCGCAAACGGACGAGAACCTAGAAGTTCAACCATGTCGCTCTTATCCAGTACCTCCTTCTCAAGAAGTCGCAGCGCTACCTGTAGGACACCACAGGAACAACAGGGTGAGAACGGCAGTGTTGGTCTGTGTTCTATTAAATATCCAGTCAACAACAGAACCTGCATAAAAAAGCTCCACATCACTTAAACCTAAACAATTTTCCACTGTTTTTTTGAACGAGACAAAGCCGAGACAGTGACGAGGACACCGGCGTCCCGAGTCTGGAGCCACCACCGATCTGGCGCCGGGTCCTGAAGGTGCAGGTGAGTCGTGATGAGCCCAGAGATCCAAATGGACCTGAACCAAGACGGACTTAAACATTGAATCACGGACATTTATAATGTTTGTATTGATATTGAACATTGGATGTAACATCTGTCTCGTCTGTCCGTCCTGAGAGTGGATCCTCACCTGTGACTCTCCCTCAGGTTTCTAACTTTTCTTTTTCCCGCTAGTTTTTCCTGAGCCTCGCTGAGTCTGAGGACAGAGGATGTTACTCTGTGAAGCCCTGAGACACTAACTCTGATTTGTAAAAAACATATTTGATTGACTGATCACTGAAGGTTCCAAATATGAGGGAGAAGAGCCAAGTCCTCTTTCTCAGGGACGGCATCAGGTTCACCTGCGTCTCTTCTCTGGGGTTCACCAAACCAATTCAAATGCAGGTGGATGGCGGGTCATGTGACCTGGGTGTGAATGCTGAATAAATGGACCATGTGACTGAGTGCGTACCTTCTCCACCTCGTTCTTCTTGTCAGTGAGCAGCTGCTGGGTTCTCTGGTACGCCTCGCTGATCAGGGTTCTCACCTCGGTGTCGATGAGTCGAGCAGTGGCTTCACTGTACGGCTTCTCCAGAACCATCTCACCCTGACGAGGGAGGTCAAAGGACACCTGACCCACCTTCTCGTTCATCCCAAACTGTACAATCTGCAGTGGAACATGGAAGAACCCAGAAGAACGTCAATGAGCATATTGATGAGTTGGTGTTTAAAAAGGAGCTCTGATCACTTCCTGTTTTTCACAATAAGAGCATGACGTTCACTCACTTCTTTTTCACATGACATCATCACAGATGAGATCCTCCTGAGGTGATGTCAAACTGAGTAATTCATTCACAACCATTGCAACTATATGTGACCTCTGACCTGAGCGCAGGCGCTCTGTGTGACCTCTGACCTGAGCGCAGACGCTCTGTGTGACCTCTGACCTGAGCGCAGACGCTCTGTGTGACCTCTGACCTGAGCGTAGGCGCTCTGTGTGACCTCTGACCTGAGCGCGGGCGCTGTGTGACCTCTGACCTGAGCGCAGACCCTCTGTGTGACCTCTGACCTGAGCGTAGGCGCTCTGGGTGACCTTCCTGAGGTCGTCCTGAGCTCCGGTGGTGATGCGTCCGAAGAAGATCTCCTCCGACACTCGACCTCCCAGGGTCATACACATGCGGTCCAGCAGCTGCTCCCTGGTGTAAAGGTACTGCTCTTTAGGAAGGTACTGAGCGTAACCCAGGCCCCGCCCTCTGGGGATGATGGACACCTGCAACAGTGCCAGATGAAAAAGAAGAAGACACTGATTGGACGAAGCCTTCACAGGAGCTCAGGGGGCGGCAGATCATGACGTAGCTTCAGTCTGACCTTGAGCAGAGGGTCAGCGTGTTCTAAGAACCATCCGGCCACAGCGTGACCAGCTTCATGATACGCCACCGTCTTCTTCTCCTCTGGCTGCAGCACTTGAGTCTTCTTCTCCAGACCTACAGACACCACTGACACTCACGGCTGTCTCCATGGCAACAATCACCCCTATTCTTAACTTTCCATGGCTGCAGCTAAATGTCAGTCTTCAAAGCAACCACATGTACACACTAAATTCAGTCTTCACACCTTCATCCCACAGCCGGATGGTTACTGAGGTGTGGTCCTGGTCTAAGTCTGGTTCCAGGGGTGTGGTCCTGGTCTAAGTCTGGTTCCAGAGGTGTGGTCCTGGTCTAAGTCTGGTTCCAGGGGTGTGGTCCTGGTCTAAGTCTGGTTCCTGAGGTGTGGTCCTGGTCTAACTCTGGTTCTGATTGTGGTTCCACTCACCTCCGATGACCCTCTCAATGGCCTGCTCAAAGTGTTTCTGACTGATGGCGTCCGCCAGATGGCGAGCGGCGATGAGTGCCGCTTCATTACAGACATTGGCGATGTCGGCACCTGACAGACAGAGAGCAGGGCAATGACGTCTCAGACATCAGACTGAGATGAATGGGCGATCTGCAGGTTACCTGAGAATCCAGGTGTGAGGGCGGCCATCTTCTTTGCCAGGGCATCTTTGTCCATGTTGGTGTCGAGCTTGAGAGGTCGAAGGTGGACTTTAAAGATGGAGGCACGACCTTTGATGTCCGGAGGACCTGACACGGTTGTTAAACATATCTGTTTTTCATATCTGACAATAAAAAGAGGAATGATGACTTTTGTGTCTGTGACCTTTGACCTGGTGAAGGTCACTTCCTCACCAATATAGATCTGCCTGTCGAAGCGCCCTGGTCTCATCAGAGCTGGGTCCAGGATGTCGGGTCTATTGGTTCCTGCCAGAACCACCACGTTGGTCGCTGTGTTGAAACCTGAACAACAAGGGACATGTCAGTGTGTCACCTACAGGTCAGAGGTCAGGATTATTTAGGCCAGTATATCCCTTTAACTCTGTGTGTCAGGGGGCTCCATTTGAAAATCACAGGGCGAGGAGGTGGAGTCAGAGATGCTGGAATACTGCTAGCAAATGGACCAATCACAGCTCTCGTGTTCAGAACATGGAACAGTGTGTCACGTCGATGCAGAGTGACATTCTCCAGGAGGTGAAGACATGACCATCTGCTGTCCCTGAGTCTGATCTAAAGTCCTCCCGTGTCCTGAGCTACTCACATTGTTGTGTTTACTGCTAAAAACCAGCTGACCCCGCCCACCTCATCACTTCAACCCGACGCCGTTACCCACCGTCCATCTCCACCAGCAGCTGGTTCAAGGTGTTCTCCTGCTCACTCTGTCCTCCGAAGTTTCCTCGTCCGCGCTTTCGTCCAACGGCGTCGATCTCATCGATGAAGAGGATGCAGGGAGCGTTCTTTCTCGCCATGACAAACAGATCTCTAACCTGCACAGGAAGTGACATCATGACTGTGACATACAGGTCCTGGTTGCAGTAGACCTGGACCTGTTGTCAAACTGCTCAAGTAGTTTGTGTTTTTCACAGTTCAACGTGTCAACAACCCAGAATGCCTCATTTTGCATTCGTTATATTTTAATTAAAGATCTTCACATTTGAAATGGTTAACAATCACCGATTTCCTCAAATCAATGTTGAAACCAGTAAAAACTAATCTCACTCTCGCTGGGCCGACGCCCACAAACATCTCCAGAAACTCGGAGCCATTGACGGTGATGAACGGGACGTTGGCCTCGCCCGCCGTCGCTTTGGCCAGAAGAGTCTTTCCTGTTCCTGGAGGACCTGTCAAGATGGCGCCCTGTCAACACAACAGGACCAGGGACAACGTTCCTAAGAGCCCCAGGTTTGAGCCAATCAGCTGTTAACAACAATAGTAAGGCCCGCCCCCTCACCTTGGGGATCTTGGCGCCTAGGTCCTGGTACTGTTTTGGGTTCTTCAGGAAGTTGACAAACTCCATGATCTCCAGCTTGGCCTCCTCACATCCCGCCACGTCTTTAAACTTCACGTCGATCTCATCTTTCAGGACCTTTGCCGTCGTCTCGCTGACGCTGAAGAGTCCGCCCATCCCCCGTCCTGGACGCCCCGCCCCTGCCGGACCGCGCCGCAACATGAATAGCAGGAAACCAATGATGAGCACCGTGGGGAGCATGCTCAGTAGAAACGTGCTGGAAAGGAATCACAAATGTCAGTGTTTCGCACCAAAGAAGCGGCAGCGAGAGTGGATGTCATCTCTCACCCGTCACTCTCAGTGGAGTAAACCACAGGGAGGCGGTTCTCTCCCTCGATGCCCAGCTCGTACTGCGCCGTCTCTAAGTTACGCTCAAACGTGTCCACGCTGCCGATGTTGAACCAAATGTACTGCTGAGAAACACAAGGACCTGTTTCACCACTGCTCATGGACTTCATGTGACATCAGCACTCTAACTGCTCCATAACTGTGAGTCAGCGTTTTCTCAGCCAGCAGGGGGAGCCTTGCATATTTGATATTACAAATATCTCTGACTCACTCCGTCCACCGGTGTCTTCCCCGGAGAGAAAATTACTTTGACGTAACGTTTGTTGATGACTTCCAGTCGATCCAGCTGATGGAAGAGAGAGGAGTGATCTGATTGGCTGATGTGAAAGAGCAAGGTGAGAGCATGATGACATCATCACGAGTTTTGTCCTCACCGCTTCTTTAGACAGGTAATTGTTAACAAAATCCTTCCAGGTGACCTCTCGCCCTCCGTCCCGGAGGAAGAGATAATATGTGATGGTGGCACAGAAGGCTGCTCCGCTCAGGAGGTACATCCGGAATTCTTTGTCGTCCCATGGAACGTCGCCCTGGAACCAACCATGTGACATCACTTCCACATCCCACTGACAAATCAGCTAACCTCCAGTCTCTAGCTCCGCCCACACTGACCTTCTGCAGACGACTATACCAGTGAGAGTCCTCCTTGCGACCTCCTCGTTTTCCTCCCCCTCCACCAGCTCCTCCCCCTCCGCCAGCTCCTCCCCCTCCACCCCCCTTCCCAGATGATTTCGGAGTGTCTGTAGGTTTAGTTTCTGGAAACAGAACATACATGACAATATGTGTCAGGAACTGTCTGTAGGTGTAAGTAGATGACAGCAGGTGTCAGTGTGGTCTACCTTTATCTGAAGCATCCGTCTCAGAGGTTCTTGCAGATTTCTGAGAATCTGGAAAATATTTTTCAAAACCTGAAGAAAGAACAAACACACACGAGACTGAACAGGTCCCAATAAAACATAAACAAATAAAAACACACATGAGAATGAACAGGTCCTAACAAAGATAGAAAAGATGGTCTGCACCTTTCGGTGGTCTAGAGCTCAAACTCCTGCATGCTCCCAGCAGCTCTGTCAGCAGACTCCGCCCACTGCCCACCTGTCCAGCTGTGGTCGAGAACATCACCTGGACAACGTACATCCAACATGGCTGACATCACAATAGCAGCTGAGGGGTGATGATGCAACATGAAATCTTATCAATGAGTCATTGCTCCACATCACTGGGTGTCGGTGTGCAGGGGTGCACTCCGTCAGACACACACCCCGGGGGGCGCGGCGGGCCCCGGGGGGGGGGGGGGGGGGGGGGGGGCTGTCTACACTGGTCAGAGATCACAGAGAGTGATTCTGCAGTGAACAGATTCACAGACCGGAAACCAGGACACAAACAAACTCCACCTGTTTGTGCTCTGCACCTGCCAGTGTATCAGTGTGTGTGTGCGTGTGTAAGTGCACGTGTGTGTGTGTGTGTGTGGGTGGGTGGGTGTGCGTGCGCGTCTTCGGGCTTGTTTTGGTCGCTGTCCCGGTTAGCACAGTTAGCATGTTAGCATGTTTTACACCTACCAGCCTCGGCGGACCGTTGGAGGGCAGCAGCAGCCGGGACAGGCTCCGACAGGCCGCCGACAGCCGCAGGTAGCGGTGGGCCATCCTCCTGAGCCGCCCCCCACCCACACACACACACAAACACACACACACACAGTACCCGGTTTACAAATCACAACAAGAACCACAGTCACACACACAAGTCAGCTCCTGTGTCGGTGTATCGTCGCCAGCTCGAACCGCCATCTTAACGTCGTCTTCTTCTTCACATATGTTCCCATGTTGGAGAAAGCGACAGCGCCCCCTGCTGCTGCTCCCGGGGACAGCAGCTGTTTCCTCGCACTGTTTGAAGTGACAGACAGATTCTCTTAGTATCTCTCTTTTTAATTGTTGTTGAAAATAAACAGTGAATGAAAAAACAAAATAAAACTAATGACACTGACCTCTATTGGATGGACTGTGGACACAACCTCAGTGTGTGTGTGTGTGTGTGTGTGTGTGTGTGTGTGTGTGTGTGTTTGTGCCAGAATTTACAAATCAGAGTTAGTGTCTCAGGGCTTCACAGAGTAACATCCTCTGTCCTCAGACTCAGCGAGGCTCAGGAAAAACTAAAAAATCTTTTAGAGGAGTGATCTGTGTGGATGGGAGGGAGTGATACCTTCTCTAATGGGGGCGGGGCTTGATGATTTAGGGCCTTGTAGGTTCCAAGTAGGATTTTAAAATGGACTCAGTGTCAGGAAGCCAAGACGGGAGTTCTATGATCTGGTTCTGGTTCAGTCAGTATGTGAGCTGCAGCGATCTGGAGCGGCTGGAGGTTCTTCAGGGACCTGCTGGGTCCTGACCTGAAGGAGTCACACTCATCCAGACTAGAAGGTGTAAAGGCCCGGATCAGTTCTTCAGAGTCTGGTTTTGGTTCTACAGGATGTTTCTGTCTTAATACTGCGCAGGTGGTAGAAGGCTGGTCTAGATATCTGTTTGATATATGGGTCAAATGATGAGTCCTGGTCCAATCAAACCCCAGCTTCCTACAGTCGAGCAGGGGACCTGGCTGTTGCCTGATGTAACAGTGGTGCACTAAGGTGTTTGGGCCCTATAGAGATTGGTCTGTAGGTAGCGAGGATGCCAGCGTTGAGGGTGGGCTTTTGAAGTCATGGTTTGATTACTGCGACTTTAAAGGCCTGTGGGACATAACCACTCAGTAACCAGATGTTCATTTGGTGTAATATAGTACTGCCAATTTGTGGGAAAGCGTCTTTAAGGAGTCTAATTGGTGTCGGGTCCAACTGACATGTGGTTTGTTTGGAGGAGGAGGCCAGTCAGGTCAGCTCAGAAAGGTTCATGGAAGTAAATTTGTCTAAAGATAAATCTGGAGCCACCACTGGATCTAAATGAGTGATACTGGACTGTGTTTTGCTGATATGAGGGAGGAGGAGGTGAATTATTTATCTGTTTTTTTCTGGTGGGATGGATGGATTAGTTGCTCTATGTATCTCTGTCAGCCTGCAACCCTAAGCCTGTAACCCTAAGCCTAACCCTAAGCCTGTAACCCTAACCCTGTAACCCTAACCCTGAAACCCTAACCCTGTAACCCTAAGCCTAAGCCTGTAACCCTAAGCCTAAGCCTGTAACCCTAACCCTGTAACCCTAACCCTGTAACCCTAAGCCTGTAACCCTAAGCCTAAGCCTAACCCTGTAACCCTTACCCTGTAACCCTAAGCCTAACCCTGTAACCCTAACCGTAAGCCTGTAACCCTAACCCTGTAACCCTTACCCTGTAACCCTAACCCTAAACCTAACCCTGTAACCCTAACCCTGTAACCCTCAGCCTAACCCTGTAACCCTAACCGTAAGCCTGTAACCCTAAGCCTGTAACCCTAACCCTGTAACCCTAACCCTGTAACCCTAAGCCTGTAACCCTAACCCTCAGCCTAACCCTGTAACCCTAACCCTAAGCCTGTAACCCTAACCCTGTAACCCTAACCCTAAGCC
>JAFBJT010109959.1:22299-37533 GCA_016785325.1 Chascanopsetta lugubris
TTTCACCTTCACCTGTGTGGGACCCAGATATCACATGATGTCTTACTCCAGAGTGAAGCATGGATGAGGTCTACAGAGATAAATATAGGGAGAGCCAAACCACAAATGTGACCTGAAACGCTCTTTGTTTAACCCCGGAGTAAAAGCTGTGGTATTCAGGTCATGCGGAAGGAGCTGATGTTGGCTCAGGGGACAAGTTACCATTCGGATCCGCAGTGGCGCTCCACACCTCCTGGGCACACCGCTGGGCATCAAACCACCTCTGCTGGGGCGGCACGCTCGCCACCATATGGTGCCATTGTGCAGCGACCCCCCCCCCCCCCCCCCCCCCCCACACACACACACACACGCACAGGCCGATGTGTGGCGGGCAGGGAACCTGACAAAGGTGGAGATTCATCCTCGAGTGCGCAGAGCACTTTTCACTTCTAATGGGATTAGAGTGATATTTTGTCCTCTTTACAGGGGGTCACCACACACACACACACACACACACACACACGCACACACACACACACACACACACACACACACACACACACACACACACACACACACACACACACACATGCTCGTGGGCATCCTGGTGACATGTTGATGGCATGTGAATAAAAAAAAAAAATAAAGTCCCTCAGTGTGGATAGTGTGTGCCACAGGGCACATCGGTGCGATGAGTCTAATCCCTTGTCTGAAGAAAAACAAAAAAAAGTGTTAAGTGTAAAAAAGTGCGGGGGATCAGTGTGAGCGATGGCGCGCACAGGCCCATCGCTCCACACAGGGCTCCTCCTAATCCGAGAAGATCAAGTGTAACCGTGCAGCCATGGGAATGTGAGCGACGGGGTGGGAGCCAGCGTGATGCTTTGGGATACGTTGACTCACAACATCACTCCTGGCTCGCCGTCAACACAGCCGGTCGCGCCTGTCTCACTCTTTGTTGTCATTCAACACGGAAATGACTCATGTTCCTCGTGTTTCATGCGATTGACTGAATCATATGTACAGTCAGTTTTCACTGTCATTGCACGTCCATCCAGGAAAGTGGAAAAATAACAGCATTTCTGCAGGACAAACAGATGTTTGATGCCCGAGTCTGGAATAAGTTGCCAGGTTGGTGAGCAGCCATGCACGTCCTCTGCAGCTCAACATCTGTGCATGCACCATGTCCTGCACATGCCCCACAAACACCCCCAAGTGTCAGTGAAATTAGCTGAGCACAAACAGGGAGCACTTACATGTACTTCACTCGAGTCTATTTTAATACCAGGGGAGTTGTTTCACTCGTATTCAACCGCCAAGGCTCCGCATCGGCTCTTCTAGGATCATGATTGCAGCTGATTGCGTCCACGTCTCAAAATGTGAGTCACTTTACTGTGAAAGGCAACGTGAGCAATCACAAGGGCAAAGTGAGTGTAATTTTTGAAGAGTCGATTTAGAATAGGTTTCCATCTCCCATCTATTTACCGGTGGCAGCTTTGAAGTGAGAAGGGGGAGGAAGGGGAGGAAGGGGAGGAAGGGGAAGAAGGGGGGGGGGGCTTTAAAGCGTGGCAGGTACGGGGCCTCGCTAAGCCTGTGACAAAAAAAGCAGACAGGGAGACGCGGAGCGTCTCTTCCTGATCCACAGGGACTGAGGTGTAGAAGTAGGGCACGCAGCCTCCTCGGCGTCACACTGCTCCTGGATCAGGACGCTGCGAGTTGTTGTTGACTCGTGATCAAAGTTCCCTTTTGGATGTCGGGAATCTCAGCGAGAGAAGCAGGTTTAGAATATTCTTCACTCACAGGTCGTATTTATAGCATGTGAGACTTTTCGGCTGAAAGCAGAATCAGCCAGTGTTTGCATCAGTCGTCCCCCCACGCGGTGCTGGAAGTTGTACTTTTCACCTCCCCATTAAAAAAGACACGGAAACACGAGAGGGCCACAGCGCAGAGGATCCTGTCCGAGGCCGAATGGGCAGATACGTGAGTCACTATAGGAACATCGTGCAACTGGAGATGGCGTTTCTAAATTTAGGACGTCAGACTCAGCGCCTGTGAGGTCCGATGGGTGTTTACAAGGGCACCGACTGAGCGGTTTCATGGAGGCTCCATCACCTCAGTGTCCTCTCCTCCTCCTGCTTGCGCATCGGAGTGGACGCATCTCATCGCCGGCTCACGAATCACAGCCACGCCAGTCATTTACCACCACAGGGAGTCGGTTTTAAAGGTGCAGTGTGTACGATTTTGGTCATTTTTGTCACAGAATAGAATAGAATGCCTTTATTGTCATTATACACAATGTACAACGAGATTGAAGGGGGGGGGGTTGAATAAGTGGGTTTCTTGGAAAAAACAAGAAATGTGTTAAGGTACACACACGAGGCACGGATTCAAATGCACTGACACTTGATAAAAGTTTAAGGAGATTTAATAACAAAATTCAACTACAAAGGAAACATGCACAAGGGCATACAAAAACCGATGTGAAATAACACACAGTGCTGGATAGACAGGAAGTCAACAATAGTAACACAAAAAAACTAGACCGGGCAAGCTATAAAAAAACTAATCAAAATCTAGACAGAAGAAGATAAATAACTACTAGGAATCAGGTTTTCTGAATGAGCAAAGATGAGGCATGGAAATGAGCGTGGAACAAAGACGTGACATCAACAAGGGGAGAGGAGAGCTCAAGTAGGGAAGACAGGACCAGGGCCAGGTGCTGTCAACCAGGGAATCAACACAGGTGCTGTCAACCAGGGAATCAACACAGGTGCTGTCAACCAGGGAATCAACACAGGTGCTGTCAACCAGGGAATCAACACAGGTGCTGTCAACCAGGGAATCAACACAGGTGCTGTCAACCAGGGAATCAACACAGGTGCTGTCAACCAGGGAATCAACACACCTCACTCTGCTGTGAGTGTTTTGGTGCCGTCTGGAACACACACGCATCCAAGACACGTATAGGCAGTGCACTGATGGAGTGAGGTCAGAGCGAGGGGGCAGTCGGGGGTTCGGTGCCTTGCTCCGGGGCTCCTCGGCAGTGCTCGGGAAGAGGAGCTGGCGCCTCTCCAGCGACCAGTCGCCACTCTACCCTCGGTCCGTGCGGGGCTTGAACCGGCGGACCCAGAGGTTGTTGTGGCAGCGGTTCCCTGAGAAAAAGGTCCATTTGATTCCTGCATCGGATTCTGGATGATTGTGGGGAAATAAGCTCCGATAGTCACGTATTCAAGAGTCACCCCAGGGTGAGGGTGTTATGATGCTGGACGACAGCTGTGAGTATCGGAGCCTCTCCCTTCTGCTGCTCAGAAATGAATCGGACAAAAACGTACTCTTTGCCCGGTCATCTCCTGGGCTGCACTGGACCCTGTGGTGGGCCGGTTCGGGCCCGCGGGCCCTATGTTTGACACTCCTGCCAACTGACATGTGGGCTATTTACTGAATTGTCTTACATTGTAGCACAAAACATTGAAATCCCACTGGCCCATATAAATCACAGACCTTTATGTCAGGCCTGGAACCGAAAAGCCATTCGGAAAAAACTCAGCTGTGTTTTCGAGCTCTTTCCTGCATTTCACACCGACCTTATCTCCTTTTGTCCCTTATGTCCCTTCCTATTTTGTCCAATCCAACCCAACAAAAGAACACAGCACCGAAATGCACGGTGTTGTTTTGAAGAGCCACTTGTCCTTCACTGACTGGGTGGCCTCACGTGCCACAGCAGCTGGGTTTAAAGAGTTCGTCACAGCCGAGTAAGCGAGAAATCACCTGCAGAGGAGAGGGACTCGTAACCTATACGCCGTTAACGCTACCGACAAACAAACGCCGTCCTCTTCCGCCGCTGCTGGAATCAAACCCTCGTCACTTTTCTCTCCTCTCCCACTGCGAAACGGTCCAAGGCGATGGGAGTTGTGTCTCCCGAGGCTTCTCCCCGTTTGTGCGAGTCAAAGGTCCGAGCATCTGTTTCATGTTAGCTGCAGAACTAGAGCAATCACATGCCTGAGCGAGGAGGCCACTGAAGTCAAATGAGATAATAGGGATTGAGAAAATCAGAAATCCGCTGAGATCATCATATTTTCACAAGAAGTGCATTGTTCCTTAGTGCAGAGACGTCCTTCGTTTGAGTCCATTCTGTTTACAGCTGTACGCAATCATATGTCAAAGATGCGTTTTTTGCTTAAGTTCACATTTGAATGGCAGTGAGGGATCAAGGTGACAGGTGAAATCAGCACCGTGACCTCCTCCTGGTGAAAATGTCACGAGCTCATTCAGGGTTAGAGCAGGGGTGTCAAACCTACGTGTGGGTTAGTTTATATATTTTTTATATTGTTTAATAAATAGGAGCATTTTCAGTATGTATTTTTTGCACTAAAACAAAGGGAGCGTTTTGGGGTTGTTGCTGTTTACAGGTTATGCTGATTTTATCTCTCTGGCCCATTTGAGATCACATCAGGTAGGATTACCTCACCCTAATATTCACAGTCCTATTTCATATTGTACTTATATCTGCAGAATCTTACATAGTGCACCTTTAAACCAAATGTTCCTGTCTCCTGTTCACATACGTACAGTCTGACTCGCGCAAGGTCCATCACTGGCCCACCGGTTGTTTTCACAGAGTTTTGGTTTTCAGTAATGACAGTCCGACACTGGCTGCGTTTTGAGAAGGTTTGACCCTGAGCACAGAATCATCATCATCATCATCATCATCATCATCATCATCATCATCATCATCATCATGTGGTGAGGAAAGAATGTAGCACACGCTGACGGACCACATTCCGTTTCGTGAGACGGTCTCTAAAGCTGCTGTCCCACAGACTTCATCTGATCCGGTCTTTGATCTGATTACAAATATTTCTGAGGCAAAGTAAAAGTAAAAGCCTCCTTGTGTGACGCATTAAAGGATCCGTGTTGGGTGTCGTGCGAATGGGTCCGGCAACCTGGCTCCACGTCGCCGCCTGGAAACCATGCATGAAAATCACCATGTCCCTGGTGGCAGTGGGACATGACATTTCACGCTTGCCTGTACTTTGACTGTATTAACCCCGACCTTGTCAAATGTGCTCAGAAAGGCCTCGTCACCATGACGATGAAAAGAGGATTAAATGGTGAATGTTCTGTAGAACATTGTGTCCGTGTCATTCAACGTTCGCTGCGACACAGGGAGTTGTTATAACTCTGGCGCATCCTGCACAAATTTCTCATCCCAACTCAAACAGGATGTGTAAGTCGGTATTTAATCGGTCACTGCGCCACCTACTGGCTAACGGGAGTCGCGTCCTGCATTTCTTATGTCCATTACATTTTGACAGCCTGCTCGACTGTCACACACTGTCGAGCACTGTGTGTGATGATCAGCATCATGATGATGAGGTCAAGCGCCGGGTGACGCGCAAGGAGTGGAGTGTCTTGACTCTCATGTGTTATTAGAACAGGTGGGAGCCCATTTTATGATCATGAAAGATGCTCACATGGTGCATGAGGCACAGAAAAGTCACTGTCTCACATTATTACTTTTTGCTTATGGAGCAGAAACACACACAAAGAGTCTGGTGCCTAAAATGAAGAAAACATATCTGAACGAAAATAGACGACTGATGAATTTTTTATGAGTTATATAAGTAACCGCAAGGGGTGGTTAAAAAATATCTCTGGACTTAGATATATTTTTTCCTTTACCCCCCTAATTTAGTCCAAGTGAAAAGGTCACATGGTCCAATATGATTGAAATGGAAGTTACAATGTTTGTCACAAGTTCTAATGATTCATCCATGTTCTCACTCATACAGGTTGAAGCCATGATATTTGGCAATTGACAGTCACCATGGCAACGTGATTCCTCATAAACTCACATCTTATGAACGGCAGTGACACTTACAAAGAAACAAAATTAATTAATAAAAACATCAAAAGGCCTTTCCTCTCATACTTTTCATGTCACTCTAGTAAGTGTGCTGTCCTTATTCAAATTCTGCCCCCTAGTGGCACAAGCTAACCCCCGACTCCAGGAACAGCAGTGTGAACGCCACCATGAGAGACAGAGGGTCAGGTTTCATGCTGTAATAGTAGTAAAAGGTCACGGTCATGAAATAACTTACCCAACATAAGAGGCCTCTTCAACTCCCTATGAACATCACTCTGCTCCGAGCATTCAGAGACACAGTCATGACAGCTTTAAAGGTGCAGTGTGTAAGATTTAGTGACATCTAGGGGTGAAGTTGCATGTTGCATCCACCACCTCACCCTCACCCTTCTAAACATGCAGGAGAACATGTGGTAGACTTGTCTACCACAGTCATTCAAACTAAAAAGATGTTTAGAATGTCCACTTTTACTACTGTAAAAACATGGCGGCCCCTGTAGTGAGGACCCACTCCTCATGTAAATATATATATTAATGGGCTCAATGAAGGATAGTGGAGGAAAAAATAAAACATTAAGATGCTTATAAATTCATGAAAATGTCAGTATGTAATTGTTTTGGAACATTTTTAGAAGTGACAAAAATGACCAAAATATCACAGACTGCACCTTTAACAAAGAGTGGAGGAAGAGCAGATGCTCATGCAGGATCGATGTCTGAGAAAACAGCAGCAGATCTGATTTACATTCTGTTTTTTTAATATCGAATAAGCGACAAAGTAGAATGTACTGGGTTGTGACAATCACCGCATTTGCATGTTTTTACATGTTCATTTGCGAAGTGTATGTACGTGTGCTCAAACTAGCTTTTTGTGCTTCCACCACGTTAAACTCCGCCTCTCACGCATACACCAACAAGCACACACATCCACACACCATCAGTTTGAGCTCATGATTCCACTGTCGCTTATTCAAATCAGCTCATGTTTGAATTCTGCCCCCGACCTCCTCCTGGTTTGTCTTTTTGCCTCAGAGCCGGGCAATTACAACGGCACGGGGGATGTTCAAAAAGTTCTCAGCCTGAGCCAGAAAACAACGACCAAGCCTTAGTTTACCACGGCACACAAAAACACTAAATATTCACCATTATCTCTTTGCTGCACTTGCCCTCATAAAATCCCACCCCTCTACTTTTCATGGGGAAGAGGCTGCAGAGACGTCTTCTTCCCAAGGCGCCGTTCCCCTTTACTCTCATACAGACCCATTTATTTCACCCTGTCCGTGACCCCCTCTGTTTACAAACCAGCTTTGCTGTAGCCATATAGAAGCGATATAGTGACGTTAAATCTGAATTCTTCTAGCTCATGTGAACCAGCCACATGCCCAGGTCTATAAATAAATAAAGTTGGGTTGAGTCGAGGTCTGGAGGAGTTTTTTTTTTTATCCCATCTCCACCACGTGCGTGTCCCTTCTGACCGTGAGTACAGCTTGTTCTGACGCAGCGGGAGAGTCCAGCTCGTCGGGAGGGACGAAGCCTCGTCTGTCAATCACACTGTCCAAGACAAGAGAAGAAGATGAGCCTCGAGTTGTGATTGTGATGAGCTGGGGTCAGTTTCAGAGGTGATAGAACATGACTGTGAGGAGGAGGAGGAGGAGGAGGAGGATGATGATGATGATGATGATGATGATGATGATGATGATGGTGATGATGATGAGTCTTCTCTCACCTGGGGGGCATGGGGCCACATAAAGTCACAGTGCAGTTGGTGCAGATGTTGTTGGAACTATAAGGATTCCTGGATTTGCGCGCACCTTTTCTTCTTGACCAGGCGCCCTTTGATCACACAGGGAACAGGAAGTTTAACGTCATTGGTGGATACAGATTTATTTTTTTTAAATGAACACCATCACATATATGAGAACTTACATCTTCCTTTGTTGTGAGGTTGGACGCCAGTAAGTATGTATGGTAGCCTAAGAGGCCCAGGATAAACCAGATGGAGAAGTGACAGATCACCAACTCCACCACAGTGCACAATGAGTCAAGGCGCAAAAACATCTATCATTTTTCAGTGTTTTATATACATATATATGTGTGTGTGTGTGTGTGTGTATACTGTATATACTTAATGGTGCACTGTGTAAGATTTCAGTCATTTTTGTCACCTCTAAAAATATTACAGAACAATTACAAACTGACTGAATGTATATATATTTTTCCATTACCCTTAAATGGACTCATTCTTGTATATTTACATGAGTGGATCCTCTCTACGGGGGCCACCATGTTTTTTACAGTAGCCCAGAGAGGACATACTAAGCACCTTTTGAGTTATAATGACAACTGAAGTCTCCCATGGGTTCTTCTGTATGTTCAGAATGCACCTTTAATAGTAATGAAAAGGCTTCATTGTTTATGTTTTTGTACTTGATCAAACCATCGGCTCTGCAAGATTAGTGATCGAGATGAGAAAATGCCAGAGCGTCACACATGTCATGTGAACAATGAGCAAATGATCCCTCACCCTCTCATGTGAATGAGCTGTAGTCACAAGGTCTATGTTTGTCTCAGCACTGACATCATCTCACAAGGCCATGAGGCAGCAAACCTTCTACTGCAGAGCCATCTGTTGAAAAAGCACTGCTTTGCTGGATGCTGCCTCTCTGGTCCCATCAACTCAGGGCTTTGGCTGAGGAGTGGTGGGAAACACCTCGTCAACACTTTAGATTGAGTTGTTTCTCGGAGGAAAACATGATTTTAATAAAAGGGGGGGGATTAAGTGAAAGGATATCTGGCAGGGTTCTCTTTGATGGTCAGACAAACGCCAGTTTCTTTAGAACCTGGAAAGGGGAAAAAAAGACAACTTTAAAGATGTAAAGCAAAGATGATATTACTTTCAAAAGGTACGATAGACGGAATTTCCCTTCAAATAATGGGGAGACTCAAACAGCCCCCTCATTCGTTTTTGATGGGTCCCTGCGAACTAGTGTTGTAAGACCTAACTTTATCCAGGTCTGTTGTTGAGCACGGGTGTCGAGCTTCATCAGCAAGTTCTAAGTCTTTTGGAGTTTGATTGTCTTTCAATCATCACCATCAAAGGAGACATTGTGCTCATTTTCACCCATTTGCAAAACGAACTACACTTTCAATGAACTTCAAAGAATCAGCTGTTATAACCACTCGCAGTGAACTGTTTTGGTCCTCTCTGAAAAATCCCCTGTTTGGAGGGGGCGTGTCACAGAGCTGCTCCCTGAGCTGTCAATCACCCCCCGCCCCCCCCCCCCCCCCCCCCCTCTCTCTCTCCTGTACTGTTGGCTATATGTGCATGTCTTTGCAGGGTGTGAATACTCACGCAGAGTGATGTGTGTGATGACACAGCCAAGTATGAAAGAGGTCAGAAGTGACAAGGAGGTGATGAAGCAGTAGAAAAAGCGGTAATTGCGTTTGCCCACGCAGTTTCCCACCCAGGGGCAGTGGTGATCAAAGCGCTCTGAGGGAGGGGAAAAGTCAATCGATTAGAGTAATAAATGAATCAACTCAAAGTCAACGTGTCATTGATTAGAGTAATAAATGAATCAACTCATCACAACCTCAGCAGAATCTCTGTGGATGCGACTAAGATTTTTTTTTTTTATAGAACAAATAAATTACGATCTTGAAAGACTATTACACAACAAACTCTTAGTCCTACAAGTCCTATAAAACAGCCAGCATGAAAATCAGTGTTCCAGTTTTTGATCAACTGTGAATCCGTGGAAACTCTGGACCGGGACCGGTGGAGTAACAAGAGGATGATGAACCACATGAGGCAGAATGAATGATTGCCCCCCTCCCCGCCCCCTGCTGAGTGTGGCAGCGGGAGTTCGCTTTGATTGCTGTGGCTGGAAGAGGTGGTGGTGGTTCTTACCCACACAGTTGTCACACTGGCTGCAGTGGGAGGTTCGAGGAGGCCGGAAGATGTTACACGTGGAGCAGTATTTGAGCTTCACCACCTGCTGGTTGATGATGATCTCCTTGGCCCGAGGAGGAGTGGACCCTGGGGAGTTTTCAGTGGAGGGGAGAGGAGAGAGGTATGTTTCATGCAAACACTTCATTCAGAATACAGTCACATGTGTTCTATGCCTTTTAGCCCTGACCGTGACAGTTGGGTGTTGGGCCTGTGCCCCTCGTCTGCCCCCACAGATAAGATTTATTTTTTTTAGAGCTGCAGCTCTTGAGTTATTTTCTTTGATTCGATTCGATTCATCGATTAATTGAATAGGCAAAAAAATGGTCAACATTTGGAAGTGTGTGTGTGTGTGTGTCAGGTAGTGTATGTTACTTCAGTTCCTTAACCAACAGTTATAGCAAAATGAACTAAAGGTGCAGTGTGTAAGATTTTGGTCCATTTTTGTCACTTCCAAAACAATTATTTACAGCCATTAAATGTATAATCAATACAAATGTATAATCACCCCAGTGTGAGCCCTTTAATGCATACTACATGAGGAGTGGGTCCACCCTGTGGGGCCCGCCATGTTTTTACAGTAGCCTAGAGTGGACATTTTTTGTGCTTTAATGACATCTGAGGGTTACCATGGGCTTCTTCTGCATGTTCAAATGGGAAGGGTGAGGTGATGGATACAACACGCAACTTCACCAGTAGATGTCACCAAATCTTACACACCGCTCCTTTCATTCAATTCAGGAAAATTGTAACTGATGGATTCATTTTTACGATCGACTCATCGTTTCAGTGCTACGGATTTCACCTATTTGCTTTTCTGTGTCTCCAGCCGGATCTTTAGCCCTGGGCAGGATGCCTGGGTCGGTGAGGCTCGTCCTCAGCAGGAAAAAGACCACAAACACAAAGAGCACCCCAGCGATCACAGGTATGAAGACGGTCACACGCTGCACCAGGAACGGGCAACTGTGGGGGAAAAATATAAGATTTTATTATACGCATAGATTCAAGTGAGAAGAAATTCCTGACAATAATGATAAGAGGGTGATGTGTTCATCCCTGCCCGGTCATCTGGTGAGTGAACGACTGTTTTCATTCGTCCACAACAAACACTTTTATAAGTCTATCAGGGGTGGATCCTCCCTATGGAGGCTGCCATGTTGTTTTCATAGTAGTCCAGACTGAAAGCTACCATAGGTTCTCCTACGACTCAGGGGTGTCCAACATGTGGAGCCAGAATCACTTTCAGGATTTTCATTAAACTCGCAACTGTACTTTTGTGCACTAAAACAAAGGCAAACATTTAAAGTTCTCGATGTTTACAGATCATCATGCTATGATTTTACTGGTCCGGCCCACTTGGGATCAAATTTGGCCCTTGAACTACAATGACTTTCACACCCCTGTACCTACACACTTGGAGGAAGGACATGCAACCCACGGCTTCAACGCTAGGTATCACCAAACCCCGCACACTGCACCTTTAAAAGGTCACTCACTCCAATATGAAGAAAAGGCCACAGGTGACAACGATCAGGCCCAGCGTCAGAGGAAGGAGGCCGCTCCGTTTGGCCAGCATGATCCGGCCGTCGCAGCAGAAGCGGTTCTTCCCGGGGAACACTTCCCATTTCCTCCGCGCCGGCTGCGCCTGGTTCTCCGGGAGGTTCCGCTCCGGCGAGGGCGACGCTGCCAGCGCCGCAGGCTCGCAGTTCCTCGTCATGTTAATCGCCCGGCTCTGAGGTATCTGAGGGGGACAAACACCACGCGTTAGCCCGTCTGTTTTCTACAGACACTGTTTGTAGACACAGCATCCAACTAGACCTCGATCAGGTCCCTGTTATTCCTCCAAGCACTTCACAGTGCAGCTGACATTCAGCCTAAACATTCATATCGGGCATGTTCGTGTGTTCTCACGATACTTTGTACTGCTGATTGCTCACCTTGGTCCGTGTATCAGATGTGCTCACAGTGTGTATGTGAATGTCTTTTGTCTTGCTTCACCTGAGCATCTTGTTTAGAGTAACTCCTCCAAGCTTTGAGATCATAGAGTTCCTCGCCTTTGATGTAAAGATTAGAGCGTTGAGTGAAAAAATGAACAGAATCGTACACACTGCACCTTTAAAATCTTGTTCTCTCGGGCAGTGATAGAAACTCTTCATTTTCAAAAAGATGTGTAAATGAGAGCCGGCTCTCAACTGACCCACCTGGTTAAACACATTTCAAATAAATGATAAAAATGCTGAACATGTGAGTGAGTCGATGGGGATTGACTCACTTTTGGAGCCAGCCTTAAGTGGCCGCCCTGTGAACTGCACGTGTTTTCACTCCCATATTAGGCCCATCGCTCAGCCTCGGAGGTTGCTGCTTGATTCAGATACATCACATGTGTCAAACCCGTGGCCCGGGGGCCAAATGTGGCCCCGCAAGATCATTTCATGTGGCCCGCAAGAGCTTAAAGGCGAATGATTGTCTAAAGAGAAAAGGCTAAAGCAAACATCGACCATGGACTCGAGCTCATTACACATGCCACCTTTTATGTGTAGCGATATATTTGGTGTGTTTACATTTTCACATGTATGTAAATCCATATACAACATTTGTAACTTGAATAAATGATGATCACGTACGACGAGTTATTTTACAATACGTTAAGTCCTAATAACATTTAGTCCTACACTTAAAACCGGCCCCTTGGGCCACGACACTTGCTCTCCAGCTGCTTGTCTGTTCTCAGCTCCAACATTTCTCTTCACTTCCGTTCTTCCTCTCTTTTTCAGCTTTGCCCTCTCTCCTTGGCCATGTAAATCCCCTTTTCTCTAATATGGGAGCGCTGCCTGTAGTTCATAGGAAGTGAAAAGCCCTGTCTGACGAGAACGGACCCTGTCCCTCCTGACTTTATCATTCGACGCAGACCCTTGAAAAGAGAGAAACGTCACACGCCACAGTAGACGAAATGGATCTGATCCAACAGTTTGAGTATCTCTCTCGGCAGAGGATGCAGAAAGAGCTGGACTACTCCTCTATGATGCAGCATGTGTTCCCCGGTGCCAAGGTGAACAAATCCAGCCTCGCCCGCAAAGACAACAGGTGTTCGGCCGCCAACTCCGTCTCGGGGACTTCGTCCACCAGGAAGGGCTCGTCCATGACCACGGTCGTACCTGTGATGCAAAAAGACGACGTTTACCCTTTAAACATTCTGGCGAAGGGGAAGTCTGACAAGAGGAACGCCATCGGCTTCTTCCACTGGAACATGTTTTCAAAGGACAAGTCGAATAAGAGGAGCAGGAAAAACAACATCCCGTGGTGGATGTGGATAATGTGCATTCACTTGCCTTGCGACTGCGACTGTGGGTGCGACTGCTACAGCTACAGATACAGTGACTGTGGGTGCGACTGCGACTGTGACGCAGCATGACGAGGGGGCAACGGGAGGAATATCCCTCGAAATGCACAAACGCTCCCAACTCTCCAGCCCCACCAGGCTCCTCCCACTCCTCGCTCTCTCTGAACCCTTTGTACATGTACACTATTTATTTCTCTTATTTCGTATGTCATTAAGGGGGATGTCGATCCAGCAAAGATCCTTTGATGGAATTGAAAGGAGTGTGACACAGCCAAGATTGTTTTGAACTTTGAATATTCCAGTTTGTTTTGCATTGTGCTTCACACAGTCGTAAGTTGAATGTGCTCAGATTCAGGCGATGAATTCATCAGGGCCCAAGCGCCACAAGGTGAAGGGGCCCCATTGCTTCTGCTCTGATTACAAATATTTTTTCAGCTGAAAAGTATTCTCGAGTGGTTTGTGGAGCCCAACAGGAAGTCGGACATTTGGGAACATTCCATACATGCGTTTGAATACGTTCCTCCTGCCTCCAACACACATTCATTACAAGCTCGAGCTTCACTCTGTGATAACGGCAGGTCAGATTTGGACCGACAACTCTCAGAACGCTGATAATGATGAATTGGTCAAACTGAGTTCTAGGTGGATGAGGTGAAATTTGAAAAAAAAAATGGCATAGTATGTCGTCCAAATATTGAACGAAAACGGCATAGTATAATATGGCATCCAAAATATGAAAAGAAATGGGCAATGTATGTGATAAACCTTTGTTTTTAGACAACAGACTCAACCGACATCTCCTGGAGACAAGATTGATTTATTGTCATTTTATAGCATTGACACACATGTTCGTCACCACAAGACAAACTACAAGTATTAGAGAAATGATTCAGGTAATCACACACAAGACTTTGTATGTTCGACGTTACCTTTCTTCACCGGCAGTTGTACCGGGATACCGGGAGTGTCGCTCAGCCCTTCCACAAAACCTCCTCTAATCCTCAATGGAGGTTTTCTCACCCCGCGAAAGGCAGGAGTGAAATTACCGTAATGACGGCAATGCGCTGTAAAGCGCAACGTCTCGGCGTTTCATAAACCGTTATTACGGTAATTTAGAATGCATCTGTGACGACGCGTTCGGGCGTAAAGAGTTCGCAGGCCACATCAATACAGTTTTCATTCACTCTTCTTGTTATAAACTTCAATAACTAACCATGTAAACAAAAAGTAGTTATATCAATCACCCTGATAATGAAAACGTGCAATGGCTCGTAGTTGTATCATAGCTGCCTAATGTATTTTCAATGGAAATGATTAACATTATCTCCATTGCTACAGTGAACATCCTGATTAAGGTTTTTGTATTGCTTATCAACTCAGTATCCCTTTTTGGTTACAGAAAGAGAAGGGAAATCTGAGTCAAGATTGTCCCAATAACTGAGCTGATATGCACTGGCACTATAAAAGTATTAAAAAAAACAAGACAGAAGAGCCAACAAGACTGAGATGAAGATACCTGATCATTTTATTGAACAAATGGTACAGTTCCACTGTCACATCCTACAAAAAGCAAACCGCTTTGTTCATACAAGCACTGCTTGTAAACATCTCTAGACAAACTATGAGGCCTCAATACAGACAAGATAAATGCATGACCCCGTCACTATGGCAACACGGTTCCTCACAAACCTACAACCTATGTACAGCGCTGACGCTCAGAAACAGAATTGATCAATGAAAACATCAGAAGGCCTTTCTTCTAACACTCCTCACGTCGCTAAACTGTCCTCTAGTAAGGCTGCTATCCTTATTCAAATCCTGCCCCCTAGTGGCACAAGCTAACCTCCAACTCCAACAGGAGAGGGTACACCGTAACAGAGGGTCAGGTTTCATGCCGTAAGAATAGTAAAAAGGTCACAACCATTAATAAAGTCATAACTTACTCAAAATCAGACACGTCTCTATCGTTCCTAAAAAAAAAAAACATTACTCTGCTCCAAACCATCCGCGATGCAATGATTGACAGGTTGGACAAAGTGTGGATGTGGCCTGAGGTAAAGATAAGTAAGTGATTGCTTGTACTCCCAGTCAATCACGTGAAGGCCA